>ML101818.1:40235-56705 GCA_003697995.1 Taxidea taxus jeffersonii
GGCTCAGGTCATGGAGCCCCTCCTTGGGCTCTCTGCTCAGCAGGGAGCCTGCTTCCCTTCCCCCACCCCTGCCACCTGCCTCTCTACCTACTTGTGATCTCTGTCAAATAAATAAATAAAATCTTTAAAAGAAAAAGAAAATCAAACCCTGCAAAAGTATCCTCGCAAATCTAAGTAAGGGTAAGAAATGCACAGCAGACTACCCTATTAAAATGGTCTCAAAACCAAATTCTGGTAGCTACCACCAATCAAATGATCTGGGCTGCCACACCAGTTAACACCTATGTATTCACCCCTCTGGCCTATGGAAGACACAAGGAAAAAAATCATGATATGGTGATGTCCCAGTAAATTTTACCCAGGAAATAAGGAACAACCACTGCAGATTCTAATCTCCCAGGTGAATGCCATTGCTTTTATGGCTATGCCAGTTTTTCTCAGGAGTTATACTGGGGGTGGGCACTTCAGGCACACACAAGAGAACCACTTTAGCTACAACATTAAGGTAATAGGGGAGGGAAGGAAGCTCATGCTTTCTGGAAGTAGCTATAAGGATTGAGGATGCCTTGTCCCAGTCCACAGGTTCTGGGTGAGTGGGAGGTAGAGCCATATCTGCTTCTCCTGTTCAGCTGGACTCACTTTAATGAGCTGGAGTTTTAACAGGAGGGCACAGAAGATGTGTGTAGGCATCACCCTTGTCTAGGGAGTGCCTCACACCTCAAAACTCAAGAGAATCACAGCAAAAGAAACAAGACGGAAAAAAAGAGAAGGAAAAGAAAAAATAAGGCTCCTTGATACGAAATACCACAACTCCCTACTGTTGAGTTAATGCAGGTCACTGAAGTAAGAAGCAAGCATTTCCTGGTATCTTTAGAGAGTTGGTTCAGGGTTAGACACACTTCACTTTTATTCTAAAGTTCTCATATTTAACAAAAAGAAGCCCAAAAGCACCAATTTCAACCAACGATATTCATTTCTGAATTAATAACCAAATATTCCTGGGGGAGTTCCCAAGGATGAATAGCAAGAGGAAAGCTGTTTTGGAGGGGGACTATTTTTAAATAATGGTCATATCCAACAGAAGGGCTCAGCTCAGAACCGCAGAGTGAAAAGTTCAGGAAATAACTTTTTAATTTTTAAGCATTATTAGTCTAAAAAGCAAACACACTACTGACTGAGGAGAAACAGTGCACAGCAAACCAGTATCAGAAACAAATTGGTAGTTACTATTAAGCCTACTCCAATTACTAACACAAAAGCAATACTTAACATGCAGCTGAGGTGGTGCTACAAAATTAGGAAGGATTATAAAAGTGAGCTGAAGTTTTATAAATCTCTTCAACCTCTACAATTGTCTTCATTGGTTAAGCCTCTCCCAAGCAAAGGAGAGGCTGGTTTACAACACTGAGTAACTGTTCAAAGTTTGGCACCAGTATATTCATATTCACTTTTTCCAGATATCCTCTTTGCAAAACAGTCAATTTTAAGTTGCCTAGAGCTAAAACTGTCTTAACTGAGGCAGGCCGCCCAATAACTATCCCTTTCAAAAATCCACCACATTTGTTAGGTTTTCTCTTGTTTTTATCTCCAAATATGAAAACACTGAAAATAATATGTTGTTTTATACTTAAATACTGTATCTGGAGTTACATTGGCAAACAACAAAAAGAAGCTTAAGATCTGAGTTCTCTTGAAGATCACTGAGAAGGACAAGAAATTAGAAGCTTTTTAGTTCAGTAGAACGATTAACCGGCATTATTTCTTCAATTCCTCACCCTCATCTTTAAAATCATCTTTTTTATTTTATTAAGTGAGCCTTACTGAAACAGAATTTCTCAGTGAAAAACAAGAACAAAGAATTACCACAGTTGACCAGGCTGAGATGAGCTGAAGGCAGAAAGTTAAAGCTGTAGCAATAGTCCAAAACCCAAGATAATGTCTGTCAGATTAAAGGCGGGGAAAGTGTTTTATAGATGTATTAGGAAACTTTTAAAAAGACAAAGCAACCTAATTTAAATTTTAGAAATTAAAGACAATTTAATAGACATATGGTTTCATTTAATAACTTAATACTGTATTGAATAAATCCAAATTATTTTAAAATAAATTATGACAAAATTATATTAAAAATATACATATATATAGCCTAGAGAGAAAGGGTAGAGCTAAAGACTAGGAGAGAAACTAGCACTTAATGAGCACTTATTATGTCAGACTTTCTGCAAAGTGGTCTACATATGTTATCTGACTACTTCTCACAATAACTCCAATAAGCTAATCACTGTTACTGAAATCCACTTAGAAAAACTGTTTTTTGTAAAGTGGCAGGACTCAGTGTGACTTCAGACACTCTGACCCCAAAGCCTAGGCAACTACCCACTCAAAGAATTTCACCTCTTCTTACTGGTAGAGTGTAAATTATTTCTGAGCCAATATAGCATAACATACAAACACAACAGAAATAAACACTTTCTAGGTTTTGAGATAACACAGCTTGTGCATGTCTGACCACTAAATCAACCAATAATTTAGCAATACCAGTAAGAGTTTAAGTGATAAAACTACCTTAAAAGATTTGTAAATGCTGAAGTGCATAGTTATCACAAATATGTAATCAAACTCCTAAAACACTGCTATGTTACTATTTGAAAATTATCCCAATACTACTTTGTAACTAAGAACTGGTTTAGATCACAGATGACTTACACAAACACATCAAGGGAACAGAGACCAGATCTAGCAGAGGCTCTTTGCAGCAAAGAAACCTACTAAGTTCAATCAAGAGATGCAAATGGTTTTAAAAGCAAACAAACAAACAAAACCCCACAACTCTGAAACAAATCAATGATTTCAACAAACATGACAGACAAGTGGAATATATCAAAATCTCCTGTTTTAGTGCAAGGGCTAACCTAAGTAGGACTTTTAAGTAAATAATTATAAGCCTCTTTCCCAGCAGCACCATGGGACACCAGTGAACACTGACAGGCTATGAACTGTGAAGGTTTTGCTTCATTATTTAACAAGACAACTATTCTGTGCTTTCCTCTTCATATCAGACTTTCTGCCAAGCTGCACATACGTTTCAGGCAGTGTTCAAAGCTAGTAGCAGATGTAGATTTAAGCAAACAGAATGTGCATTTGAAAAAAGACTTAACTAAGAGTCTACTTTGGGTGGAAAGAACTATGGAGTACACATTTCTTAAAACTTCTATATTTTCTTTACCCGGTCTGTACATATATTCATTCTTTTTTCCAATTAATATATCTGTTATTAAGGCCACCCCTGTGAATGCTTAAGGATTTTGGTAACAGTTCATTTTTCAAATTAGGTGCCTGATACATATTCTACTCTACCTAAAAACTAATTTGTTTTATTTTAAAAGAAATAAGAAAAATACTGCCTTCCTTAATCTTACAGAAATATTTTTTAATAGTTCATTTGTCCTGAGTTGTTTAATTTCTTCTTTAAAGTGTTTATGAATTCTGACAAATTTCTTCTGAATGCCAAGCTGAAGATAAGGAAATGGGGGGGGGGCAACCACTCTACCTTTTAAAACTATTAAGAGTTTGAAAATTAGGGGAAATCAGGATTTTTGAGGTTTTAATGATTCTCAGAAAGTATTATATGAAGTAACTGGACTCTTTACAGAAAATAATATGTATATCCTATAACAAATTCATATTGTTATCTTCTCAACCAAATCATGAAACATAGCCAAGAGATCCTATTTCTTTGAGGTTATGAGATTTAAAATGTATGTAACATTTATGCCCTTGGTCATGAAAACACATGCAGGTAAGTGGATGATAGACAGTAACTACTAAGTTAACTATAGGTCATCTGAGATCTGCTTATACAAAGTGAATCTACCTGGACAGGACCAAAGGCTAGAGACCTCTTTAACCATCACCATAAGAACTCTCTCCTGAAGAGGAGCCTACTGATCACTGCTACCTCTTGCTACAACTAAGAGGATGATATGTTAGAGGATCAAAGGAGAGCGGTGCCTGGGTGGCTCAGTGGGTTAAGCCGCTGCTTTCGGCTCGGGTCATGATCTTGGGGTCCTGGGATCGAGCCCCACATCGGGCTCTCTGCTCAGCAGGGAGCTTGCTTCCCCCTCTCTCTCTGCCTACCTCTCTACCTACTTGTGATCTCTCTCTCTCTCTCTCTCTCTGTGAAATAAATAAATAAAACAAAAAAAAAGATCAAAGGAGAATCTCTGGATTTAGAATACTCATTATTTCATACTTGGTTACAGGCTTTTTCATGAGGACAAGTAACACCTCTGTCATATTTACAGCTATATGTATCAGGTACTAGATTAATGCTGGCCCAAAATTAAGTACTGAAAGTATTCACAAAAAAAACAGAATATTTCAAACACATGATTGTTGTTAATGTATAGAAAGGTCACAATTATTAGTAAATTACATATGTGCGTATATAATTTTATATATATATATATACATATATATATATCCATGTTACTATGTCCACAAAGGACATGAATTAGCTTGCATTAAAACACAAAAAATCATCAGAAATTAAGACCAGGTGAAGTATAAATTAGAATACATAAAGCAGAAATTGCAGGTGAGGCAGAGACCTGAACAAAACAAAGTAAACCACAGATATTTTTATTAAAATACACAAATTTGGCTCTAGGCATTCTGGCAATCAAAGCATTAAGAGAAACTTGGTCATTTACATTATCCAAAGGGTTTGAAAAACATCAGATCTCAAAGTCAGTAAGACTTTCCCCAGTACTTAACTCTAATATAAAATTTTCATGTGGGGTTTCAAAGCAAAACTAGTATGCAATTTTTTGAGAAACAGAAGACATTTCTATAATAGAATAATCACACTTGATTTACCTTTCCTATAAATCTAAGTTTTTAAATGTAAAACAAGGAAAGAATGGCCTCATGAGTACTTGTTATAACACACAAAATAGTCTATACAAGTTATGAAACAAGAAGAAGAATTAGAAGAAGAAAAAGAAGAAGAAGAGGGGGAAGAAGAAGAAAAAAATAATAAATAGCTGCCAAAATGAACTAACAGTTTCATCTCCAGAGGCGCCTGGGTGGCACAATTTGTTGGGTGTCCAACTCTTGGTTTCCATTCAGATCATGATCTCAGGGTCCTGGGATCAAGCTCCGCGTTGGGCTCTGTGCTCAGCACAGTCTGCTTAAAATTTCTCTCTCTCTCTCTCCCTCTGCTCCTCGCACGGGCACTCTCCCTCTCTCTCTAATAAATAAATCTTGGGGGGGAAAAAAATTTCAACCCCTATCAGTTCAAACTCCAGTAAAATGAGATGCTTTAGCGGTGAGCAGTCAATATTCAATATAGAGAACAGATGATCACTGTTTGTAAAGTACAAACTGTTTGTACTGAAACCATTTACTTAGCACCACCTGTGCTGGGAACCTCATAAAGTTATAGTGACACCATTTTCTAAAAAGTACCCTCTTCAATATGGCTGCCCAACAAGCTAGTGATAGTTAATGCATTTATCTCTCTGAGCTTTAATTTCTGCAGCAGGAAAATGGTGATTTCCACTTCCAACCATATGATAAGAGCAATTTAAAAAATTTATCTCCAGTCCACATGGCTTTGTGCTTACTGAGCATTTTCAGGGGAAAATCTCATAGATATTACAGATTACAAATACACATACTGACTTTATCTGTCCCACCCACAAACCCTATTACTTCTGTGTTTTGCCCCCCACTAAGGGTACTCTGAGTCATCAATCTTAACCACACTCAGCTCAAATAGCCACTTACCTTCTGAACTGGTCTCAAATTCATTTTCTCCAAGGCATTTAGAATGTTTCTAAAAAATTTATAAATGGCATGGGAATATGTTCATGAGATGATACTAGGAAACAAAGAACATAAAACTATAAACCATATAAATGCCAGTATGTAATCAACCTAGGTTGCTCCCTCCTTGTAAGGAGAAAGACTAGAAAGAAATGTGCTAAAATGGTAATGTCAGTAGTTCTCCGTATCATATGACTTTCGTTTTTACTTATTCTTGCCCTTATTTTCTATGTTTTTGGACAAAAGTTTGTAATACATATGACATGAAAGGTGTTATGTGCATACATTATCAACAGAATTTTCTACTGCTGGCTAACTGGCCTACATTTACCATGGTCATCAAATGACCTGGGTACTACACACTCCTAAACTGTGGGAGCAGGGAACAGAACAGGGTACCAGACTACTCAGAATCTGAAGTAGCCAACCTGGTCTAAATACCATCTGCTTTATACTGATTTATGACCCATACCAAATTCTTATGTTGGTATCCAAGTTGATGGTATTTAGAGACAGGGTTTTTAGAAAGTAATAGGGTTCAGTTGAGGCCATAAAGGTGGGGCCCTCACAATGGGATCAGTGCCCTTTAGACACCACAAAGAAGAGACACCACAGAGTTTGATTCCTTCCTCCTCTCCCTCCCTCTCTCCCCATATCAATCCACAGGCAGGACTGGGGCCACATGAAGTCACAGTGAATAGTGCCAATCCTGTTGGCACCCTATCTTGGTCTTTCAGTCCCCAAAACTGAGAAATAAATTCCTGTTGTTTAAACCACTCAGTCTATTCTGCTTGTTATGGCAGCCCAAGCCAAGATACCATTGTTAACACACATTAGTTGTGTAACCTATAACAAAATTATTTTGGTCCAGGTCTCCTCTGTTGTAAATTAAGAGGAAAAAACAATACTTGAGAAAGCACTTAAAAGAAGATTAGAAGAAATCATTCACAGCAAGGGTGTGATGTACTAAATAACCTCAAGAAGAATTCAATATGTCTTCACCATCACCTATTATTCAGAAGTGCTATGAAGAATCGAGAAGTCATGGCACTTATCTCGAGCAAAGGAAAAGTTTGTGGAAAACTGGACTTGATTAACTTGGTCTCCAAGTGTTATATAAACCCTCCTTTGCTCATCTCCATATCATGAGTAGGGGGTAATCAGGAAAACAGAGGAGGGATTAGAGGTTGTATGTGTGACTGCAAAAAATAAAAGCTATAACTCTGTAACATCCATTTCATGAAACCAAATTTATACGTACGAATATGAATATAAAAAAACAATCTAATGAAAAAGGATTATAAAGCGAAAAAAATACTTCTTAGATACTAAAACTATAAGCTAATTATATTCTGTACAATAAAGAACAGATTCAATAAAGAAAGAGACAAGCTACAGAAATTAGATTTCAAGAAAAGGTAATCTTGGGTGTTCTATTATTCCTGTGCATATAACAATATAATTGCATTGTACTATATAAGCTTCTTCTCCTGATTCCATTTGTAACTCTTCCAAAGACGGAAAATAAGCTCTCTGCCCCTCCCAACAGGTGACTTTAAAAACAACACTGAGAATGAGGTGGGGATGGGACGTAGGAGTGAGCAGTAATGCCAGCTTACACGGGGACTAGGTAAAGGCTACTAGAAATACTGCCAGCCCAAGTAAAACAGTAAATTCAATCAGATACAGCAAACAGCTGCACAGCATCCCCCTACTGCTGGGGGAGATGATCCACTCCAGCAGCCTCAACTCTCCAAAGATGGTTTCCTTTACCTTCGAATATCAGGACAATCTGACGAGGAAATCAGTATTAAATATGCCATAAGAAGAAGGTCTAAGGGACATAATCTTTTAAGAATATCCTTAACTGGGGCGCCTGGGTGGCTCAGTGGGTTAAGCCGCTGCCTTCGGCTCAGGTTATGATCCCAGGGTCCTGGGATCGAGCCCCACATCAGGCTCTCTGCTCAGCAGGGAGCCTGCTTCCCCCTCTCTCTCTGCCTGCCTCTCTGCCTACTTGTGATCTCTCTCTCTCTGTCAAATAAGTAAATTTAAAAAATCTTAAAAAAAAAAAGAATATCCTTAACTACAAATTAAAGGGAAAGCTGGCAAGAATGGCAAATGACCAGAGTTAAAGAAAACATTAGGAAGGGCAAACAATTTCCTATAGATTACTTAAATCGGAGAAAAAGAAGTACTCATAACCACACTCTCCATTCACCTCTTTTTTTGTCCCCCACCTATTTCTCTCCATGCTCTATTTCGTCCAAACTTATTTTCATAGGATAAGGAATACAGAGTTCTATGCTGAGAAAATGATCAAGCCACAATAAATCTGAGGTTAGTAAACCCGTGGCTTATTTTTGAGGAGGCCATGTTGCCTTTCCTGTTACACACTCGTTTTCCCAAAACCACACGCATATGCACTTTTGTGGAGAGAAGATCTAAAACTTTCATCAAGTTCTCAAAGGGACTCAAGATCCAAAAGATGAGCAACAAGTACCGAGGTGTAGTGGAGAACAAGCCAAATATGGTCTCACTTAGGGATTCCCATTCCTCTGTACATATGCAGTGAGAGGAGAGGCTAGGTGTGAAGCAATAATCAATTCACTTCGGGGGAGAGCCAAACAGTACAGACAGACAGCACTGAGATCACTAAAAATAACACTACCCAGAAGAGTTAGAATGACAGGCCAAAGGACCAGAGAAAACCCTAGCTTTCAGCAAGATAGCCAAAAATGTCACTCTTACTCTTGTCCTACCAAGACCAGGCAGTCCATCATGGAGAAAGCCAGATGCAGGCTTCACCTAAACTACTCTGTGAGCGAGACTAGTGACTCTCAAAATGGAAAAGAGAAAACACATGCCCTTACCTACACAGTGACAGTGACTAGGGCTTATAAGCTAATAAGACTGTTCAAAAGGAAGGGACAGAGCTGTGATCATAACAGAAAGATAACCCTTCCCTATTTGAGAAGAAGAAACATTTTGGGGAAAGGTTAGTCTCTACCAAACATACTACATTATAAAAACATGCTTAGTACAAATCGTATTCTGTTACGTTACAAATATACCCTGGAGGGGGGCGCCTGGGTGGCTCAGTGGATTAAGCCTCTGCCTTTGGCTCAGGTCATGCCCCGCATCCGGCTCTCTGCTCAGCAGGGAACCTGCTTCCCCTCCTCTCTCTCTGCCTGGCTCTCTGCCTACCTATGATCTCTGTCTGTCAAATAAATAAATAAAATCTTTTTAAAAAATTTATTAAAAAAATATATATACCCTGGAGGTATACAGCTCTACAGACACACACTAACACCACCCTTGAGCAACTCAGTACTCCTATTATCTTACAAAAATTTTACACAGAGATCTCTCCATGCCATTTACTGAAACGTGTCTAATCAGCTGTCACTAAGTAATCTGAAGCTCCTAAAGATGTTTTTCTAGGGATGGCCTCTTGGATTAATGAAGAAGATGAAATACAGTGTATAGGGAGAAGTAAAAAAATCATTGAAAGGCAAGAAAATTACTACAAAAAGATGCTGGAAGGCTACAAAACAGACGAAATAATTCTCTTCCGCAATTGGCAGGCAAGATCCTGCCAGATGTTTGAAATAGAATTAACCTCTAAGGGCTACACTGATAGAAATAAACTGCATAACTATAAATAAATAAATATCTAGGGAAGCATAAATAACTACCCAAGAAGGGCTTTCTTTGTTTTACTTTCCCTGAATTTATTTCAGATAGATTATTTCTCCCATCCCACCAAAAAATAAAAAAAAATAAAAAATTTTGTCCCTCACACCAGTGTCCACAGATACTGAGAGCCAAGAGCTTAATGCCAAGGCTTTTGAAATTGTGCCAAAAGCAGACCAAACAGTGTCTCCTTAAAATGCTGAGTTTGATCAGAGTATTTGCAATGTTTCAAAGCATTTTCAAATCAGGTAGTATCACCCTAACAACTTAATAACAACTCTCCTTTATCTCCAAGGATAGATGGATACATAGATAGATATTTTTTTCCTTGCAGAAAAGATTACAATAGTCAGTTAGATAAAGGCATTACAAATGGCTTACAGATGTGTCTTCCTCATATTCTGGGGAAGAAAAATCTTTAACAGCAAATTCATGCATTCATCCCTTCATATATTCACACAAGCACGTACTGAGTTATAATGTGCCAGGGGGTTTTAGGTGCTGTCCAGCACTGGGCGAAGAAGACAGAAAAGGTTCCCACAGCTGCCATTCTAGTAAGAAGAGCAGATACAACACACAGTGACAGCCAGCATTCCTGGCTCTACACAAATGCCTAAATATTCCCTAAAGAAAATAAATGGGCAATTCCATATCATTCTCTGCCCATTTAAATGAACAAACTACCTCTGTTAATAACAATCAGGAAATCCAGTTTGGGAGTCAAAGACCTGGCTTCTCACCCTGCCAAATAACGCAGTGCAGAAGAACAGTCGCAGGTTGAGAAGAGACCTGAATTGCTATTTTTGGCTGTGCCAGTCAATACAATAAAATAAAGCAGGGGAAAGCCTCCAAATAGCCAAACTGCCCTTAAAGATATAGTTTTAAATCCATCTAGACTGTATCTCAAATGAAAAAAAATGATTTGGTTTAATGCTTATCACATGGTAATAATGACAAAGAGTTTTAACTCAAGAACCAGATAAATATCCTCCATACATAAAATTTCATTGGTTTCTTTGCTAAGCTTTGAAGTTGGAATCAATTATCTCTATAGTGCTTTTAGATGCTAATATTCCACAGAGATAAATGAAAAACTGTCTGTTTCACTAAAAAATATGGTCTAGAAACCCTAAGGACAAGTGTGGTCAGAAGAGCAGGGCCAGTAACAAGGATAACAGCCTAAGAAGTGACAGGAGTTCTAGACTAATGAATATATGTGGGTTCCCCACACAGAAAAAAGGGCCTCGGGCTAACACTGAAGAAGATGGAGGTTCCAAAGAGTCATCAGATTTTCTTCCGAACACTTACTTTATTTCAGACAAATAAGGACTGGAACAGTGTCTCTCAAACTTAGAATCATCTGAAGACCACTTAATGGACATATGTATGACCTCATGAAAACCACCAATTTCAATTTTAAAAAATTGTTATCCTAATTTAATTATTTGGGTATATTTGTGACAGAGAAGCTGTGCATGATGCCCAGAGTTCAAACACACAACCTAGAGATAGAAGATGTGGATTATAGACAACAGCCAAGAGGCTGCTTTTCTCATTCTAAGTGTACTAAATTAGAAGTTCCTTACACAGACTTACAGGTTATAAGAAAATGCAACAAGCGTTTTCTTATTATCAGATGATCCTACATATATATGTTTATATATATAAATCTCTGTCCAAGAACACATTATACATAAAAATTAGTATTTCAATTAGGGAAATTCTGGAAACTAGATTTTAACCCTTCATTTTATTAGCTCTGGAACTATTCATATCCTACTGACATATTTAGATGTAGTTCTGAAAATATGCATAGCAATCTCATCAACTTCTTCCTCAAATAAATTAAAATTATCAAGGCTAGTAAAGTGGGAACACTTCATTCATCCCTGTATCACAATTTCAATGTTAAATTATTTGGAGGAATGGAAACAGCTTTTATTGGCACTGTGTCCAAATGAAGGCATAAAAGTGTAATTTCTTCTCTAAAGTCAAAGATTCATTGCAGACATCCTTCTCCTCACAGACAATATTGAAAAAGCAGGGTCAGATTTTTCATTCAGCATTTTCTCAAGACAAACACTCAGAGGCTGAAATTTTAATTTTATTTTTTTCACTATTTTCCTCTATACCAAATTAAATTAGAAAGGAATTAACATTATTTCATGAAATCTAAAATTCCAGTGAGTGTAAAAAAAGAAGGAAAGAGGGCTGGCAATTTTAATTGTAAGACACCATGGATTAAAAAGTGCAACCCACTTTCATAGATGTTCAGGTAAAAGAAAGGAGGAAATGAGAGGAAAATTCTAGAGCCAATGAAGCTCTTCCCTGTAAACAAAGAAGTGTGTGGGTGAGCACTGTGGTAGCAACGCCCTCTTCCTGCTAAAAACACAATGTACTCTATTAGTACTGATCCTAACACATTTTTTTCCAGTCTGTATCATAGCTCACAAAATAACTGTTTAATTAAAACTCTCTCCTCTTCAACCATGGATTTTCCATGATGAACAAAAATATCACATAGCACTTCTCTGTTATATAAGAATAGCATATATGCTAAAGAAGGAATGCTTCTCTGCACATCGATTGCGAAGCTGAAGGAATATCTAGTAACATGCACACATTTAACGGTAAGTGCTTTTACATACTGTATGCAGCTGATATTAGGCAATATTATTTAACAGTCATTTTGTAAGAGAAACAACACAGCTACTCTGAGATCTCCCCAAACATAGTATTTGTCATTAACTCTACAGCTGTTTTACAAGGTTCACTGCACTAGTGTGACTTCTGCTTGTTTGTGCTTTAAAAAAAAGTGCTGCTATAAATGATGCTCTAATAGTCTGGACTTGAACATTTTTAGCTATACAATTCAGTATTTTTGGAAATAATTCTTTGGAAAGTATTATTTTACATTTGTCCTGGAAAAAAAAAACGTTACTGATTTACCAAAAAAAAAAAAGTCACTGTAGTTTATTTTTTTTAAAGATTTTATTTATTTATTTGACAGACAGAGATCACAAGTAGGCAGAGAGAGAGAGAGAGAGAGGGAGAAGCAGGCTTCCTGCTGAGCAGAGAACCCGATGTGGGGCTCGATCCCAGGACCCTGGGATCGTGACCCGAGCCGAAGGCAGAGGCTTTAACCCACTGAGCCACCCAGGCACCCCCACTGTAGTTTATTTTTAAATACACAATGTTTGATGGCACTATGCCACTACCTGAAAAGTTTCATAAATGACCAAACTTTGGGGGCAAGGGGAAAATGACTCAAGAAGTCAAAAGAACCTACTTTGAGGAAGTCATAGTAATAATAATTGTGCCACAGTAATTCCTAATTACTTACTGAGCACCTAATATATTTCAATCAATAAATGAGACACTCCCTATATTTCATATTAAGGTAGGTATTAGTTTTTCTATTTGTCATATGAGTAACTTGCTCATAAAAGAAGGAACCACCAGGACTCAAAGCTAGCCCACCTTTTCAATAGATCATGAAAACGTTTATGTCCTATAACTGATCCTTCTGCTAAAAATCAGCAGCAAGATTATAATTCAAATTCTGTAAGAAAAAAAGTTACATTAATTAAAAGTGGTCATCAGAAATTAGACACTACCTAACATGTCTAGCGACAGGAAGATTTAACTATGTTACGTTCATGTCTTCAAGTGTTTACAATACAGCTTTAACGTGATGGTGAAGATCATTTAATAACACACTATGAACTATAATGTGAGGCAGATACAAAACGTAAAAACACTAAAATTAAAATTTTTAGGCATTTTAAATTTTAAAAAAGCATTCTAAGTTGAAGGAAATATACCAAATTATTAACAATCACTGTTAAAGATGTAAGATGAATAACTTTTCCTGTTTTCCAAATTCCCTAAAATATTATTCTATTAACTTTTTATAATTCAAAAAACATATTTAAAAAAGACTTAGCAAGAGCTACAAGTTCAAACAGAGTACATTCTGTTCTTCAATTCATAACAAAATTCACATGCTCACAAAAGTGATAGTTAAGTTTAAAGATACAGATAAGATAGGAAGAGAAAAAGCAAAAGAAATGCAAGAAATTGAGGAGTTCAGTAACAGAAGCATTTCAAGAGGTAAACCAGATGTTCCTATGGAATTGCAGCAGAGGGTCTAGGAGACAGAAATTCATAATGTCAAAGGCTATAATCAGATCAAAGAGCATAAAGTAGGGTCCATTTACTACAGAACTGTCCATTACACGGAAGGGATCAAGCCACACTAAGCTCTCAGCAAAATGTAAAATTAAAATCAGTTGAAGGTTGTTGAGTAAGAAAGTACTGGAAAGACAAGAAGAGTGCTTCTTCAAGCTTTTCATTGGGGAAAGGAAGTTTAGCAATCAGGCTGAAACAGAGAGGTCAAAAGCACAAATTTAAGTGAACAGTGCCTCATCTGAGGCAGTAAAAACTTACTAACAATAATTACCAAATATCTACTTTGATTTCACTGCCACCATGTCCTTCTCTCTAAGCATCGCTCTCCTGTTTTACTTTTATACAGATTAGGCAATGTTACAGAAACTTTCTCCAAGAACTTCTCAAAACCAGATTTTAAAAACTCTTTAAAAAGATATTCCTGGGGCGCCTGGGTGGCTCAGTCATTAAGCATCTGCCTTTGGCTCAGGTCATGATCCCAGGGTCCTGGGATGGAGCCCCACATTGGGCTCCCTGCTCGGTGGGAAGCCTGCTTCTGACTTTCCCACTCCTCCTGCCTGTGTTCCCTCTCTCACTGTGTCCTATCAAATAAATAAAATCTTAAAAAAAAAAAAAAAAAAGATATTCCTGTCTCCAGAGGCAGCACAGTTCAAAGGCCCTCACAAGACACTTCACACGTCACATCTGAAGAAAGCAGAAGGTACAGGTACGTCTCTGGCTAAATTATTCATATCAAGTAAACAGTAAAAATTACTCTAAGTGTTTGGTCTGTAACTAATAAATTTACCTTCCCTACAAAATTAAAATGGAATTTTACTAGAGATATGCCAAGTGGAATGAAACTACTCGAGCAGGAAATATTTGATGTCTTAGGAATAAAAGTCTTACCTTCTAATTGCCTGTTACTTCTATTCAACAACCTAATCAAGAGAATCTATAAAAAATGAAATGCTGTGGTATGTTGTTTGCTATAGTTGTGATGCATGAACTTTTCCAAAGAGACCTCTGCTCTGATGATAATCATCTGGCACTGAATTATGACTAGTACATTAAATGCCTGTCCAGAGAAATTAACCAAACTTGCTTGAATATTTAAGGTCAAAACATCTCACAGTACCTACCATCAACTAAACAATAACATTTTACAGATGGCATCATAAAATAAATAACTTCAATATCTACTCTCCTATCGGAAATAAAAGCAGATAAAGCCATACACCACACAGTAAACAGAACGCCTTTTCATCGTCCCAGTGTGCTATGTATCTCCTTAGTATAAGATATCAGCCTACTTCATACCTGTTACCTCCAATTTTGAGCTTCACTTGTTTATATATTACTCATCTTGGGCAGCCATAACAAAATACCATAGACTGGGTGGCTTAAATAATAGAACTTTATTTTCTCACAGTTCTGGAGGCTGGAAAGTCCAAGATCAAAGTGCTGGCTCCTTCAGTTCCTGGTAAGAGCCCTCTTGCTGGCTTGCCCTACTTCTCTCCCTGTGTCCTCACATGACATAGAGAATGAATGCACAGGTTCTCCAGTGTTTCTTCTTGTAAGGACCAAATGATATCAAACTATGGCCCAAGCTTCAGCATTACATCTAACTCTAGTTACCTCCCAATGGCCCTATCTCCAAGCACCATCACACTGGAGGTTAGGGCTTCAACATACAAAATTTGGAGGACACAAAACAACAAACAAAATTTGTCAGCCCGTAACAATTTCTATTTAACTTTCTCAATTTGGCAATGGTGTTGTGTATGCATAGGGATGAATGACATATCTAAAAATGTTTAGGTCATGAAGTTTTTTAATAAAAAATAGTTGATATCAAAATATTCACAGAAAAGACTAAAAAAAAAAAAACTGGGCAAAAGCAAAAAACACAATCTCTAGCTATAATGAAGTTGCTGTTTTATAAATGCTAAGGTCGTACCCAGCACTGAGTGATTTATATAACCATGCAGTTTACATATGTTGAATTGTTTTTAATTATAGCTAGCTTTATTTTTTAAAAGCCACAAGATGACTAATAATAGCCTCCACTGATTGGTAGCTCATACACCTCTTATGTATTTGTGATAAACCTTCCAACAGTTCTATGACATGGGTACTGTTATTATTCCCATTTTACAGACAAGGAAAATATAAGCTTGTCCATTACAGTAGTACAATTTTAAAATATAGAGTTTAAAGAAATAAGATATGACCTGTCTCTAATAATTCCCTATCTGGAGGGGCACCTGGGTAGCTCAGCTGGTTAAGCATCTGCCTTTGGCTCAGGTCATGATCCCAGTGTCCTGCAATGGAGCCCTGCATTGGGCTCCCTGCTCAATGAGGAGTCTGCTTCTCCTTTTCCATCTGCCCTTGCCCCTGCTTGTGCTCACCCACGCTTCCTCTCTCTCCCTAATAAGTAAATAAAATCCTTAAAAATAAATAAATCGAAAATATTTTTTTAATAATTCCCTATCTGGAAAAAGAACTAATCACAAATCTGTAAATTTCATTTGATTATTAATAAAAAGAGCCTGTCTTTGTTCTGTTTTAATCTAAAAGAGAAGCTATTATGCTAAAACCACTGGCGAGAGCCAAGATGAAACTGGGCGGAAAGGATCAAGTTCTCTCCAGATGGAAGTCTTGCAGACAGAAGGGTTTTTTCCAAAATATTCAATTCAAAGTAGAAAGAACAAAAAGTGTATCTTCTGAAATAATACATCTACTTTAAAACTATTCTTGCTCAATCTCCCCTAAAGT
>RCUC01131183.1:0-22530 GCA_003697995.1 Taxidea taxus jeffersonii
GTAGGAGTCTCAGGACCTTCTGCCCTTGCTTAGGATTCTGACCTCGGGCCTGGCTAGGAGCTGCTTCCCTCTACTGCTGAGACCTGAGGTCAGAGGCTGGCGCTTAATGTCCTGGGGAAACATCATCTCTGGGCTGGAAGACTGAGCTTCAAGCCTTCTGTCAGTGTGCTGTGTGACTTGGGCAAATCGCTAGACCTCTCTGGGCTCCAGTTGCTTCTTCTGCAAAATGAAGAGGTTTCATGTGTCTTCAGAGGTCCCAGTTCAGATACTCTAATGCCCTGAGCGATCATCACAGACATTTTCAAAATCCCGTAGTACAGTTGAATGTTTAAAGGGCGTGGGACTCAGACGCATCTGAGTTGGCCCCCGAACCTCGGTGGGCCTCTGTAAGATGGGGAGTTCACAGTTCTTGTTAGGAGGAGTGTTGGGGGGGGTGCTAACTGATGGTGCTTGGAAAGTGGTTACGGTAGAGTCTGGTGAAGACTGGGTGTTCTCGGACACGGGTATGCAGGAGCAGGGCTGTTTCCCGCACTTGTGTGTGAGCCTGTGGGGGCTGTTTTCCCCAGGGAGGCTCTCCCCCGTCCCACCTGAGCACCAGGTGATCCTGGCTGGGAGGCAGGGCCCTTGTTCTCTCCAATCAACTGACACCTGCAGTCCCCACCCCCTGGCTGCTTCTTCCATAAAAGCTCTGCTGGGCCAGCAGCTCCCAGAGAGGAGCTTAGGGCGGTTAGGGAGGGCTGGAGGCGCCCAGCCGCCACGTCGCCATGACGACAGAAGGTGGAGGTAAGCTGTCTCCATGGCTTCAACTTCATGGCAGTGTAGGGACCCAGGACTGAGAAGTTCAGTATGTCTGGGTGTCGGGCCCCCAGGCTGCTGAGGCCATGGGAGCAGGCAGATAGGAACGGCTGTGCTAGGGAAAGTGCCCTGTGTGCGCACATGTGCCTGTGCGTGTGAGTGTGTGTGTGTTTGGAGTAAGGAGGAGGGTTTGCCAGGATGGTGGGGAAGGGCAGTAGATTTTGGTCCGTCTTACTCATTTCTGAGTGGTTCTGAGGCTTGGGACCTCTGTGTCCTTCCCCCAAACCAGGGTTCCCCCTGGGTCTCTGCTGAAGGGGCAGACCTCATCTGGGTTGAGGCGGAGTGAGTTACCATGCAGCTGGGGGCTGGGGCAGAAGCAGTTCGGCCAGGTGCTGGCTTGTCCGTGGGCCTGACTTTGGGGACTCAGAAAACGAAGGGTTTGCTCTCTCAGCGGACTAGGATGTGGGTGTGTGCAGGTGGATGTGTGTAAGTGAGTGCATTCTCCTGCAGGTCCGTGCACACTTGTTCAGAGGAGTCTGACTTACATAAAAATCGCATGCGTGTGCGCACACACATGAATAGGGTCAGTCTGGGTGTGCACCTGTGAGACTGCTTGTGGGTTTCTGAGTGTGTGCGTGTGTTTTCAGGGGAACATGTGCGTAGGTGAGTCAGCGCAAGTGTGGGTATGCGTACGTGCTTGTGCAAGTTGCATGTGTGTCTGTGTCAGGGAGGCACCCGGCTGCACCCATGTGTCTGGGGGGCTCCGCGTGGCACATCCTGTGTTTGAGAGGCTGGGCAGGCCTGTCGGGCACCTGCTTCGGCAGCTGTGTGTGCATGTGTCTGTGTGGGTGTGTGTGAGCGCCTGCCTGCGTGTGCAACACGGTGAGCATGAACTTGTATGTGCTTCCAGCCTACGTGTTTTTCAGCATAACTTTGTATCTCTCTGTGCCCGTGTATGCATAGTGTTGCACACTCCCTTGTCTGTGTCTGCGCGGGGACCTGTTTGTAACCTCTGCGGGTGTCTCTGTGTCGCTGCGTGGTTTTTGGGGGGCGTATACCTGTGTGTATGGCGTGGTGAACTTCCTGGGCACCTCTCTGTATGTACCTGTGTCTCTGGTTGTGCGTGCCTATGTGTGGCTTTCCACACTTGATTGTATCTCTTGGTGCGTGTTTCTGAGTGTTGGTATCCAGTGTGTGGGGTTGCTGTGCATGCTGGAGTGTGTCTCCGCGTGCGTATGTCTCTGAATGTGGGGGGGGTTGCAGTGTGACATTAGTGCATGTCTCCTGTGTGTGAGTTTCTGAGCGTGTGTGTATGTGTGCATGTGTGCGCACACCTGCGGCGTGTTTGCCTGTCTATGGGGCTGAATGACTTCTGTGCATATCTTGTGTGTGTGTGTGTGTGTGTGTGTGTGTGTGTTTCTGAGTGCCTATGGAGGTGCAAGACCGGTGGGGGGACATAGCTGAGAGCGTCCCACCAGAAAACCTCTCTGACTCTTTAAAACCGCTCTCGCCCCGTGCCTCGGATCAGGACGGTGTTTAGGCTGTGCACTCGCCAAGGGTTGACTCGGTGATCTGTGCCAGCTCCGAGCAGCTTGTTGGGATGCGTTACTTATGTATCTTTCCAAGTGCCTTTGCTCTGAAGCCCAGGGACCCCCTCCCCCCCGGCTCCCTCAGCCCCCACGGCACCTCAGGCCTCTTTTGCCAAAAGCCTGCATGAGGGACAGTTGCCGAACATGCTCACAGATGTTAAGAGTGCAGGTGTAATTTTAGGCAGAAGGTCTGAAAATAGACAGCCTAGGATGCACTGAACATCCCGCCAGCAGTGCTTCTAATTAGGAACAACTTGTTTTCCTTAAATAAACAAATCAAGTGAGGAAAGAAATTGCCCGAGATTAATGGCTCCCCGGAGCAGGTCCAGATGTTGGGAAGTTGGGGACGGGGTCCCCCAGGACTGCAAGTGTTAGCACTCGGGGTCTTTTCTACATTTTGACCAAATGCTGATGAGGCCAAGGGGCTGAAGAGGAACCTGGTGAGGAGGGCAGGGCTGGGGTGGGGAGAGGCTTTCCAAGGTATGGCTGGTGTTTTGCTATTGGGATGGAGTTATCCCTGGCCCCACTTCCTCCCTCCTCCCTGCACCCCTGCCCTTGGCCTTGGGACTTGGCATTTTTCTCACTCAAGGGGTTGGGGGGGGGGTGTTTGGGCCCCTGCTCCTTCCCTGGGGGTTTGGACCTGTGACTGGCTTTGGTCTGTAGTAGAAGATGGAAGTGACCGTGAGTACATTCCAAGCTTAGGTCTCAAGGGGCTCCTGCCATGGCTAGGGGAAAAGCCCCTTCAGCCTGGCCCAGAATGAACACGCGTCCAACCACCCTAAGCTCAAACTTCAATAAAGAGTGTAGCTCAGCCAGCCCCCCACCGGCTGCAGGATTAGCGAGAGAAATGCTTCTTACTGTGTGTTCCAGAGGTTTTCTGGTTGTATGTTACGCACCATTACTGTGCTTCTAGCTAGCCGACGCGCTCACCAGCGTACACATTTCCTCCCGTGTGACCCGGGTGCGCATTCAGAGCTGGATCGTGAACACCTGTGCTTCCTCAGCATGGATATCCCCTGTCCCCTCCTTGCTTTCTGCTCATCCCAACATCAGCAGTGATGATGATGATGTGTGAATGGTTTTGGAGGGCTCACCGAACTCCATGCCTCCATGCCTCGTGGCCCAGACTCCAGCAGTTCTGTTACTATCTTCCGTTTAATCTGGGAGGCTCGGAGAGGCAGGCTGGCTGGTCCCATCGCACAGCCCAGAAGAGGCCTAGCTGAGGTTTGCGCCCAGCGCACCTGATGTCAGGGACCATGTTTTCAACTATGATGTCCTATTGCCTCCCCAGTGCCATAGGCCTGTTTTAACAGAACGGATGGCATAGCATACACTTGGCATTTTCCGCTTACCTCCCCTGGAGTTTGGATAGGCAGGGATGAATCATGTCATAGACGTGGGAAGTGTCTGTCTAGATCGAGGGACGATTCATTCATTCATTCATTCATTCATGGACATACTCATTCAACATCAGTGATCGGCATTTTCTCAGAACCTTCTAAGTGTCGTACTGTGTTGGGCGCTGAAGATACTGATGGAAGAGACCCCAGTCCTGTCTTCAGGAGCTTACAGTTTGGAGTGGAAGGAGGAGGCAGAGATTAGACTGGGATCCACTCCAGTCTTGACCTCTTCCTGGGAGTGGCTTCAACCGTCCCCGGCTCTTAGAGGATCACACTGACCAAGCTCTTCACACGGTGCCTGGCACACAGGAAGCCACAATAATAGTAGCCCCTTCTTCCTCCTCTTCTTTCTCTTCCTCCTCCTCCCTATGGAGGAGACAGTTGAATGTCGGAGCCAGAGCAATGCTGAGATGGAAGAAAGCAGGGCTCGCAGGTAGAGTGATCACTGTCCTGTTTTGTCTAAAACTGAGGTTTCTCAGGATGCAGGATTTAGTGCTAAAACCAGGAAAATCCCATGCAAACCAGAAAAAGTTAACTACCTTAGTCATACAGGAGGTGTCAGACCCCACTTGGAATGACTTGGAACAGGGATTGGTAAACGGTGGCCCACAGGCCGAGTCCAGTCCACTGTCTGCTTTTACAAATGAACTTTTATTGAAACACAAGCACAGCCATTCGTGTATATATTATGACTGCTTTCCAATTCTCACTGCAGAGGTGAGTCGTTGTGACAGAGCCCATATGGCCTGCACAGACTACAGTATTTACTATCGGATCCTTTACAGAAAAAAATTGCTGACTTCCGAGCTAAAAAGCCCAGCCAGGGTCCTGGGCATTGGCCAAGAGTGATGAGGTGAGAAGTTCTGCACTAGGTCGAATCACTGTGGATCAGGTGATGCCTGAGGCTTCCCTCTGGGGGTGTCAGGAAGAGGGTAGCCCCTCTGGAGACTTTGTAGCTTTGTGAGCTTGGAGAATTCTTGGATGGGGGGGATGTAGACCCAGAGAAAGGAAGGGACATCCCAAGGCCATTCAGCTAGTGGGAAAACCGATGGCTGAGGTCTTGATACCTAGAAATCTAGGACAGCTGTGTGCCCCTCTGGAGGGGCAGTGAGGGATCTGGGTCCCCGCTCTGCCACCCACTGACGTTGTGGCCTCGAGCAAGTCTCTTCTCCTCTCCCGCTAATGATGGCCAGCATGGGTCTGTGGGCAAGGCGGCACCCTGGGTGGGCTTGGGTTACTGAGGGTAACCAAGGAGTCCCCCTATAGGACAGTGAATTGCAGAAAATGCCCGTGGGACTGGAGCTGTGAGCACTGGCCTCTGGCTTTGCAGTTAGTCCCTGAACAGGAAGATGGGGCCACACGACCTTGGCCATGATGAACCCTATAGAAGTTTCTGGAGATGGCAGACTCCTTGTGTGTCTCCGCCTCTTGAACTGTCCCTAAGGTGAGCCCTACTGCACCAAGATGGCCTTGATGAATCCCCCACAAAGTGTCCGTTGACAAGCCACTGGCCTGGGTTCTTTGTAGTTTGAATGCCCACGTCACAGACGAGGAGGAAATTCAGAATCTCTGGAGCAATCAGACTTGCTTTTGGTTCCATAAAACTGTTAGGTCTATCACTGTAATGACTGCAGGCCCTTCATGGGAGCTCAACTACACATAAATCAGAACAAGAAGGTTGTCCCATTTAATGGCTGCACTGTCCGCATCAGAAAAGAGCCAACATTTCTTCTCGCTCAGAGCCCATTTACTCTTAGTTTGCACACCATTCTGATGAGCTCAGCAGCCTGACTTCTCCAGGCTTGCAGCCCTTAGGGGGAGCAAATTGGAAATGTGTGGGATGGTAGAGGAAGCAGACAGCAGCCAGGAACTGACAGCCTGAGAATGAGGCTACAGATGACAGGGTTCTCAACACGAGCACGAGGGGCCCTTGGCTGGCTCAGGTGGTGGAATGAGGCAACTTTTGATCTCGGGGTCACAGGTTCGAGTCCTTGGGGGTAGAGATTGCTTAGTAAAGTCTTTAAGCATGGAAATAAAAGAATCACAGCCCAGGGGGGAGTTTAACAGAGGGGTCAAATCTCCCCTCTCATCCCATTAGCTACTGCCCGGCTCGATATTACAGAACCATGCAGCCCGTTATAGAACCTTGTAATGCCCTGTAATGCAGTATTCTAGAACAGCAACAATGTTGGCTTGTGTGATGGCCATCCAGTAGGCAGGGTGAAGGGTCAAGAATAATTCATTGGATAAAATATTTCAATCCCGTGGTTAAACTGATAAACATTTCTGTGTCTGGTGCTTCGGAGGTCCGAAAATTCACTTACGTGGAACTCATTTCTTTTTTTTTTTCCCCTTAAGATTTTATTTATTTGACAGAGAGTGAGTAGGCAGAGAGGCAGGCAGAGAGAGAGGAGGAAGCAGGCTCCCTGCTGAGCAGAGAGCCCAACTCGGGGCTCGATCCCAGGACCCTGAGATCATGACCTGAGCCAAAAGCAGAGGCTTAACCCACTGAGCCACCCAGGCGCCCCTGTGGAACTCATTTCTGACAGTGTTGAGTAAGTGACCTATTTTCCTGCCCCTAGAAGAGTATCTGGCACATGGCAGGCACTCAAGAAACAAACATTGTTTGCAATCAGGCACATATGGGTTCAGAGGCCAGACACTTGACAACAGCTAGTGGTCCCATGTCTAGGCTCAGTGTTCTCATCTGTAAAATGGGAACACTGCAGATGACCTAAAGTTGGTGCTGAAAACCAAAGCCCCTCTTTCTGGTGTCTGGCTTGTGATGTTTGCCTTCTGCCTTGTGTATGTCATCGAAGAGCCAGCCACCTGCAGAAACCCGGCTGGCAGGAGCACTGAGATGCAGGGCTCTGGCTGTCGGGTGGGCAGTGTGCAGGAAGGCCCACCAGGACAGGGCACTGTGATGGACTTGGGTGATGAGCCAGGCTCATAGATGCCACAGCCTCCAAGGAGTACAGCAGCGTCTTTATACATGTCCGATAGCCTGTCTAACTCTGTCCAACTCAGGAGTGGGGACCAAGATTGTGGGCTGCACAAGTGAATAGGCTTATGTCCAGATTTCAGCTCTGTCCCTCACAAGCTGAGTGATTGTCGGCAAGTTGTTTGAGCTCATTATGTCTCTATTTCCCCATGTGTTAAATAGGAACAGTGATGCTTGCCGTGTTGGGTTGTTAACGGGGATTTAGTGAGATAATGCCCAGTATATAAGTGAGTCACAGTGATAATCATCTCAGCCAGAAGACAGGTTATTTTCTTGAATCGTCATAACTTAGATTCCTTCTAGCACTGAAGTGTCCATGGGCTTCTGCTCAGGACCAGTAGGGAGATGAGTTTGCCAGTTTCTGCATCTACCTCAAACTAGCTGGGACATCTCCAGAAGGTTTTCTCTTTGAACTTGAGCTTTCTCTTCTATTCAAAAGCATACGTGGGCATCCATTCTTTATCCAACATGCCTTTATTAGGTGTCTACCTCATACGAGCTTCCAGATTCTGTGCTCAGTCCTGGGAGGTGATTCCAACTGACAAGCCATCCAACAGAAAGAAAGAAAGTTAGAAAGGCAGAAGGAAGGAAGGGAAAGAAGAGAAGGAAAAGAAAGAACACCTAGAGAGCCACAGCCTAGAGTAACAAAACTGGGATTTGAACATCGGTCCAACCCTAGAGCCCATGCTCTGTTCTCTGCGCAGCATGGTCTCATGCCTAGGGTGCCACACACAGCAGAAGGCGAATGTGCAGGTCGATTTTGAGACGAGCTGGGAGAGTATGGGTTGGGGCTTTGGACACAGTAAAGGAAGTCCAGGTGTTGAGAGAACCCATGGCATGCTGATACCATGCCCTTCCACCCACGGCATCCACTGACGTTCGCCCATTTGTTTGCTCAGCAAATTTTTATTGAGCACTTACTATGTACAAACCCTGTGAAGACCATGGAGAAAAAACAAAACAAAACAAGATGGTTTCCTGCGTATAATGACAACTCAAAGTAACTGCCAGGAGGGGAAGTGTCTGATACTGGGAGGGCACAAGTTAGGGCATTTGAAATGAAGGCTGCCTCAAGACAGAGAAAATGAGCTGGTATTTGAAGGATGAGCAGGATTGACCAGGTGAAGAATGGGAAGAAAGGGGAAGTAGCATGTGCAAAGGCCCTGGGGTGGGAAAGAGAGTGGTATAAACCAATGAAGCAGACACTAGGGCTTTTACTGTGGGGGGGGGATGGGGTGGGGAGGAGCTGGTACATGATAAAGGTGGACAACTCTCAGAGCCTTGTGGGCCCCATGTACATTCTGCTTCTTATTCTTCCAGCAGTGGAACACCTTGTAAAGATTTTAAGCACAGAGAGTGAAATGATTCCATTAAACCCTGGTCAGAGCAACAAGATAAAACCCTGTACCCCCACATGAGGTGGGAGCCCATTGAAATCCCAACAAAGAGGGAGCTGAGCGGACAGCAGCGATTCCAGGATTTCAGCCTCATTATGCAAAACACACAGCTTTCCAGGGGAGAGGTGAGCTTTGAAAAAAAGAGTCAACAAATTAGTTTTTTAATCTGCTTTAAGTTGCTGAAATGCCCTGTCTTCCTTCCATTGTCACCTGATGGCCTGTGGGCTGTTTTAACTTTTATTAGAGATTTTTTTTTTTAATTAAAGGAGTTTTTTTTCTTTTTGAAAAACAAATCCCAGCCGTGTTTTGATAAGATAGAATTAAAAATGGCACTGGGGAAATGCCACGGAAAGCTTTGATTTTTCTCCTTATGGCATCTGAACTGATTTAAATAATTATATATTTCATCTCAGTGCAGCCTCCCCTCCTCCCTTCCTGGCCTCCCCAGCACACCACAATGTACCAGCAGCTCTGAACATGTGGTGTTCCTAAAAACCCCCAACTTTCAGCTCCTAGAGGCACAGGGACTGTTCAGTAAGAGACCTCTAAGATTTCTGAACCGATTGCTTTAGGTTTAGGGCAAATCTCAGATTCATGTGCTACCAATTCATCGCTGTGTGGCTTTGGATAATTTACTTCAGTCCCCTTAGCCTCCAGTGACTTATATAAAATGGAAACTAATGATGGTATTTATATTCATCAGGATTCTTGTGTTCATCAAAGACAGAAAACCCAACTTAAATATCATCACACTCTTATTCTCAGGCATAAAGGGAATATATTGCCTCATGTAACTAGCATCCTACCTTCAGGTGTGGCTGGATCCAGGCGCTCGACAGTATTACTGCTAGCTCACTCTCTTCCTTCCTCCCACATTTCTGACTCTCCTTTTCTCTGTGTGGGCTTCCTATTCAGACTGGCTCTGGTTGTCTTCTTCTGAGCACAAATGCCCATTAGTAGCTCCAGGTTTCCTTTTTTTAAAAACTTTTTTAAATTTATTTTTAAAGATTTTACCTATTTGATAGAGAGCAGAGGGCAGAAGGAAAGGGAGAAGCAGCCTCCCTGCTGAGTGGAGAGCCCAATGACATGGGCTCGATCCCAGGACCCGGGGAGCGTGACCAGAGTTAAGCAGACACTTAACCGACTGAGCCACCAAGGCATCCTTGTAGCGCCATGTTTCCATTGTGCCAGCTGCAAACCCAGCTCCAGTAAGGGCTGGAAGTGAGCCTTGGCGCCTCCTGGAACTAGTCATCATGGCCCCACTCTAAGTCACATGACCCCTGGCGCTTTGTGGCAGGTGACTACTCTTCGCTCCTTCCTAAGCCATGAAGACCCATAGTGGGAGAAAGATGGGTCCTCAAAGGAAATCAGGACCCAGTTAACCAAAGAAGGGAAGCGAATGCCAGTCAGACTAACATGACTTCTTGGCAGCCTGTCTGGTCCTCACCAGCAGCGCGAGGCTGACATGAGATCAAGTGTGCCAGGTTCTGGGTATCTGCTAGTTCTCAGTGCTGCCACGGTGATGGTCATTACCGGCGTGCTGATAATAGAGGCCAGGCTGGAGCTCTGCGAGTAGTTAGGGTGATGGGAGACACCCCTGACCGGAATCCTCAGCCTGGACACCCTGGTGACCGCTGTGAGCTTTGGACCTGTCTCTTCCCTTCCAGAGTTGGTTGCTGAAAGCCATTGCCTTGTTCCTTAACCAGCAAGCCCCACCGCACACGTCACTTCCCCAGGTAAAAGCTGCGATGACTCGAAGGGGGCAGGGAGGGATTGTATATTCAGACCCCTCCAGGGGTAGGTGGGTCCCACAGGAGGGAGACAGAGCACAAAGACTGCACTGAACCCGAGACCAGGTGCCTCGTCTACAGGGGCTCTTGCTTCTAGTCCTTGCCCACCGTCGCTGGGGAGTGCTGAGCCCTGGGTGGCCGCATCTCTTGATTATTTCTTTTAAGAGGTTTCCAAGGTCTGATGCAAAATTCACCTGATTGTAAATGTTTGCCACAAATTCAGGTGATTTTAAAGCACAGGACAGACCAACCAAGCTTGTCTTGTGGGCTCATTCGGACCAATGTTGTAAAGCCAGGTGTCACCAGGGAGGGGGACACGGAGCCTCTTTTGCAAATACTGTAGAGCGCTTGCGTTGTGGATGACCTCAAAAGACACAGTGGCTCATTGTTCTAGAAACCTGGGTCCTGTGTGGTGTGCTTTCAGCGTCCCCTCAGATGGCCACAGGGGGACCTTTTCCCTCTGAGCTGCACCATTTGTAACAGGCTCTGTGGACTGGATGGACTTCGGTGAGAACGATCATTTAGAAGGAGTTCATTTTGCTGCTCGAGATTATTAACGTTCTCTGATTTCCTACTTCACATTATTGATTTCCTGGTATAAAACTTTCTCTGCAGAGGCTGAGAAGGTAATTCAGTGGCCGTTCCTCCAGGCGAGGGAGGATTCAGTCTTGGCTCCCACCCTCTGGTGTGTGCTGAGGGCAGGTCACCGTACCTCTCTGAGTCTCAGTGTTCTCATCGGCAACACGGGGGTCCTTGGAGCTCCTGCTTCCTAAGGAGGTGGGGGCACATAGTAGGTACTCAGCAAAGCTTAGCTTCTGTACAGCTGCAGCCCCAGCAGCCTGGGGAGATGGTCAGGTTCCTTATGCGTACCGAACACCCACTCTGTGCCAAGACCCATTTGCCATGGAGTTTAGATCCAGCTCTCTGGGCCTTTTTTCTTTAGCTCATTTTTTATAAAAAATTTTTAAAGATTTTATTTATTTTAGAGAATGTGTGAGTGGGGGCGTGGGACAGAGGGAGAGGGAGAGAATGTCCAGCAGGCTTCCCACTGAGCCTAGAACCTGATGCAGGGCTTGATTTTATGACCCTGAGTTCATGATATGAGCTGAAACCAAGAGTCAGACACTTAACCAGCGGAGCCACCCAGGTGACACAGTGAGAGAGAACTGTAAGCAGACTCATGCCCAGTACAGGGCCCTATGTGGGACTTGATCTCACAACCCTGAGATCATGACCTGAGCCAAAATCAAGAGCCTGACACTTAACCGACTGAGCCACCCAGGCACCCCTCCCTAGCTCCTTAAACTCACCTTGTTCCCTTCTACCTCTGGGCCTTCGCACACACTATGCCAGCTGCCCAGCATGCTTTTCCCTCTCCATCTCTGCCCTTCTCCACCTGGAGAATTGCAACTCCTCCTTTGGATCTTGGCTGAAACCCTACTTCTGAGAATTCCTCCGGGGCACCCTTAGGCCAGGTCAGATCTCCCCTGCTACGAGCTCTCCAAACTCCGGATCAGTTCCTTAGGGTTTGGGATTATAGTGCTGTGTGATGATTTAACCAGCCTGTGTTGCCTCTACCCTGCTGTCTGCTCTGGATGAGGGTGACGGGGGCGGGGGTTGTCAGGAGGGTGTTGAGCTCCCTTTCTGTGCTCACACTCCAAGCCTGCCACCTGCTGCAGCAAAAGATTGTGGTTATTAACTGAAATTTAAAAAGGAGGGCTGAGGATCCTCATATGCAGCTGGGGGTGGGGGGAGAGCATGAATTAGCACAACCGCTTTGGAAAACCACCTGGCAGTATTTATTGCTGTGGCTTGAGACCGTCTCCAAGCTGCTCATCCCTTTTGAGATACAGACTCAACAATAATCAGGATGTGTGTATGTATTCTCTACTTCTTCAACTGCTATGACAAATATACGACTACATGTATGTAATAATGTGTATATTTATAATAGTGAAAAAAACAAAAGCTACCCAGCTGTCCTTTCTGGTGGACTAGACCAGTAAAAGGAAGTTTCATTGCTCCATGGAATAGCACACAGCAGTAGAAACATTGAAAGTAGAAAGAAAGTGCGGCTATAGGCCTTGGAAGGATGGATCACACACATAGTAATACCAAGCAAACAAGGCAGACATACAAGATCATACAGCATATAATTCTCATTATAAAAACTTGAAATAGAAACTAAATGTGATTGTTGAGGGATGCCCGCTCCCTTAGGTCAAAACATAAAGAAAAACCAGGAAAAAATGGCCACAGTTGTCGGGGTGGCAGTTCCCTTGGGTGGGGAGGGAGCACGGAAGGGGCTTCTGGGGTGCCGGCCACGTTCAGTGTCTTGCCCTGGAAGGTATGTGTTCATTGTGCAATAGTTCACTAAATGGTTCGTCTTTGTTTTCTGCTGTTAATGTGGGTCACGGGTCCCACGGAAAGATCCCCTGTGTCTGTCCTTACTTGGAGGGGTCCCCACCCAAAACCTACCACTTTGGCCCTCATGCACAGAGAACCCGCCATCTTCTTTTAAGCCTCTCTTTCCGGTGCAAGGAATTGCTTCTGGCATGCGGTGCGTCGGTCTGAGGGCTGCAGATCTCCAGGGGCAGGAACAACACGAACAGCTTTTGTCTTGGCACCGAGGCCACCTGGCCAGAAGACACGATTAGCCCCTTTCTTTAGAATGTGATAAGGATGGAGGGTCGATTGCCCCAGAAAAAGGAAAAAAGAAAACACGAAAGAAAGAGTGAAATAAAACCCGCAGAGCATTTTCGAGTTTCTAGTTTTGCAGGCCACCTTAAGACTGGGAGATCAGCTGTCCTGGATGGAGGGTCAGATAACAGGGCTGGGACAGCATAAGAATGAGGACTTGGGGACCGGAGGTGGGGCGGCTGAGTGCTGCCCAGGGTGGGCTGGCCTCTAGGTCCACAAGAATTAGGTCTCTGGACTTGCTGTCCTGGCTGTTTGCCTGTGACTTTGACCTCCCTTTCTGTGCAGGCAGGAGGGTGGGCCTGGATCTTGACCTTGAATCTTGGCCCTGGCTGAACAGAGCAGAGCATTATGATTGGCCCTGGCTGAATAGAGCAGAACATTATGATTTTTATAGGTGCTTGGAGCTCGGATCAGAGTGAAATGGGGTCAGGGGCTTCGAGAAGCCTGGCTATGGTTTTGGATTATTAAATCCAATGGTTTTGGCTTATTAAGTCCTTCATCATGAACTTCATCCATCCATTTAGGAAACACAGGTAAATCTCCTACTCACCATTCTGTCTATAGACGTGAATTGAGCTTACCTTGGGCTAGACTCTGCAAAGCATCAGGTTGCAGTTGGAGTGAACAACTGGGTTTCGTTTGTCTCGTATTTTCCATTTTAGACCTCAGGCTAAGTACCTAGGGGACCCCTCAGTCCTAGGCAAACCTGGCTGGTTGGTCCACTCTCACAGAGCTCACAGCCGGATAGAGGAGGCAGGAATTACAAACCATGAGATGAGCATTTTGGTGGAGGAAGCACAGGGTGGTGTGAAAGCCCCGAGGAGGCTCCTTGCCTAGTAGAGGATGTCCAGGAAGGCTTCCTGGAGAAGGTGGCATCTAAATTAAGGCCTTCAACAAAGAATCTATACTCAGAGAACTATAAAGTACTCATGAAAGAAATTGAGGAAGACACAAAGAAATGGAAAAATGTTCCATGCTCATGGATTGGAAGAATAAATATTGTGAAAATGTCTATGCTACCTAAAGCTATCTACACATTTAATGCAATGCCTATCAAAATCCCATCCAATTTTTTCAAAGAAATGGAACAAATCCTAAAATTTGTATGGAACCAGAAAAGACCTCGAATAGCCAAAGGAATATTGAAAAAGCCAAAGTTGGTGGCATCACAATTCCAGACTTCAAGCTCTACTACAAAGCTGTCATCATCAAGACAGTATGGTACTGGCACAAAAATAGACACATAGATCAATGGAACAGAATAGAGAGCCCAGAAATAGACCCTCAACTCTATGGTCAACTAATCTTCGACAAAGCAGGAAAGAATATCCAATGGAAAAAAGACAGCCTCTTCAACAAATGGTGTTGGGAAAATTGGACAGCCACATGCACAAAAATGAAATTGGACCATTTCCTTACACTACACACGAAAATGGACTCAAAATGGATGAAGGACCTCAACGTGAGAAAGGAATCCATCAAAATCCTTGAGGAGAACACAGGCAGCAACCTCTTCGACCTCAGCCGCAGCAACTTCTTCCTAGGAACAACGCCAAAGACAAGGGAAGCAAGGGAAAAAATGAACTATTGGGACTTCATCAAGATCAAAAGCTTTTGCACAGCAAAGGAAACAGTCAACAAAACCAAAAGATAACTGACAGAGTGGGAAAAGATATTTGCAAACGACATATCAGATAAAGGGCTAGTATCCAAAATCTACAAAGAGCTTAGCAAACTCAACACCCAAAGAACAAACAATCCAATCAAGAAATGGGCAGAGAACATGAACAGACATTTCTGCAAAGAAGACATCCAGATGGCCAACAGACACATGAAAAAGTGCTCCACATCACTGGGCATCAGGGAAATACAAATCAAAACCACAATGAGATACCACCTCACACCAGTCAGAATGGCTAAAATGAACAAGTCAGGAAACAACAGATGCTGGCGAGGATGTGGAGAAAGGGGAACCCTCCTACACTGTTGGTGGGAATGCAAGCTGGTGCAACCACTCTGGAAAACAGCATGGAGGTTCCTCAAAAAATTGAAAATAGAGCTACCTTATGACCCAGCAATTGCACTATTGGGTATTTACCCTAAAGATACAAACGTAGTGATCCAAAGGGGCACGTGTACCCGAATGTTTATAGCAGCAATGTCCACAATAGCCAAGTTATGGAAAGAACCTAGATGTCCATCAACAGGTGAATGGATAAAGAAGAGGTGGTATATATACACAATGGAATACTATGCAGCCATCAAAAGAAATGAAATCTTACCATTTGTGACGACATGGATGGAACTAGAACGTATTATGCTTAGCGAAATAAGTCAACTGGAGAAAGACAACTATCACATGATCTCCCTGATATGAGGAAGTGGAGATGCAACGGGGGTGGGAGTTAAGGTAGTAGGAAAAGAAAAAATGAAACAAGATGGGATCGGGAGGGAGACAAACCAAAAGAGACTCTTAATGTCATAAAACAAACTGAGGGGGGTGGGGGGGGAGAGGGGTTGGGAGAGGGTGGTGGGGTTACATTATATGTTTAAATAAAGCTTAAATAAAAAGAAAAAAAATACAAAAAAAATAAATTAAGGCCTTCAAGAGGAACAGGGTCAGACAGGAGTAAAGGGGGAGGGAGATGGGTTCCTGACAGGTGAGAGAGGCAAGAGCCTCGTGTGTTGTTGAGGGAAATCAGGGGCGCTGGGGCTGGAGGGTGGTGATAAGAAGGGTTAGGGGAGAGGCAAGGGGACCTGGAGGGCTCATGTCATGGTAGGACCTTTTGGCTCAGGGTTGGCACCCACTGGGCATTTGGAAACCCTATTGGGGGGATAGAGAAATGAACTAGAGGCACCAAGTTTATATTTAAAGATTGTCCTGGGGATGCCTGGGTGGCTCAATCAGTTAAGCATCTGACTCTTGATTTTGGCTCAGGTCATGATCTCAGGGATGTGAGATCCAGCCCCATGGTGGGTTCTGCACTGAGTGTGTAGCCTGTTTGGGATTGTCTCTCTCCCTTTGTCCCTCTGTTCCTGCCCACTCTGCCCCCAACCCTGGCTCGTTCCCTCCCTTAAAAAAAAAAAAAAAAAGATTGTCCTGGTCTATGTTGAGAAAGGGAGGAGATAGGCTGAGGGGAAGAGTTAAGAAAGAGTTAAGAATGGATATAAAGAGACCACTGGGTAGGACTACTTATTAATTCTTCCAGAAGCTCAGGCTCAAAGCCTCATCTCTGGCTGCTTGCTTCCTCTCCTGCCCAGCGAAGGATCATCAGTATATCCAGTTGCTTCTCACCTCCTCCATCCCTATCCCTGCATCCCTGGCCCAGGTCAGCTTTTTCTCCATAGCTCTTCCCACCTTCCAATCTACCGTGCAGTCGTCTTAGTTATTTTCTTTACTTTCTGCTGCGTCCCCCTCCAAGACCAGTGTTTCTCAACTTCGAGGCTATTGGCATTTTGGACTGGATAATTCCTCGTGGAAGGGAGCCATCCTGTAAGTTGATGGATGCAGGAGCTCCCCTCCCCAGATGCGGTTAATCCAAGGCACATCTGCAATCCAAGGCACATCTTCCCCAGGAGGGGAAGGGGGGCAGGATCGCCCCTAGTGGAGGATTGCGGCACTGCAGAGTCAGGGTCCTTCACTGTTGTCTCCCCAGTGCCGGAAAGGCAAAGTCCGCCTCCCACTGGGGCTCCTGGAACAAGGGCTAGAAGAATGAATGAGTGGGCTATGCTGGCCTGAGGGAAGAGAGGGATTTGGTGCCATTGTGTTTGTTACAGTGAAAATCCCAATCCTCTTCATAATCCTCTCTAGGGCTCATATGTGTACTCCTTTCATCCTACAACAGAAGAGAGGGTCAGAGAGGTTAAGTGATGGGAGTAAAAATCTCAGTCGTTAAGAAACCAAATTGAGAGTCTTTCAAGGATTCCATACCCTCATAGAACCATGACTGCCATTATGGAGCATTTGCTACAGGCCAGCCGCTGTGCCCAGGTTGGATCACCTTGTTAAAACCTCCAACGACCTCATCCTGTTTTTACCAATGGGACTCTGAGGATCAGAGAGGTGGAGTGAATTACCCAGAGTCACACAGCCTGGGTGGAAGGGGCCCGTCTGACTCAGGAGTCCAAGGCTGACTTCTAAGAGGCACAGCCTCTCCCCACCTCACCCCAGATAACTGCATTACCCCAGAGAGTCTTTCCTTTGCTTTTTGTCTGCTGAGGACACATGACCAAAGGGCTCCCACTGACACATTAATTTTCAAGGCCACAGAGACTCTGTAAAATTCACAAGGCCCTCAGTCATGAGAAACCTCCTGCTCCTTAACTTTGATCTCAAGCCTAGCCCAGTGGCAGGGGCAGGGGAACTGGGAGGAATGGGACTGGGGGCTTACAGCATTCCTTCATGGGAGGTCAAGTCAGCAAGCCCCTGAGCAAATAGAGTCTTTTATTTCTTTTTAGCCAAAGACAGTAGGATCCGATGTTAGCTTAAGTCACCACTGGGTTGGAAGTGGATCGTAGCAATGGCATTGCGGGTTTTTTGTTTTATTTTGTTAAATTCCTCTACATTTTATCTCCTCCTCCCTCCCTCTCTTTGGAAGCTTTCCCAGGGGGCCTGGAGGGGAAGCATGTAATAGGTACCAGTATTGCCTGAACTTCAGCCAGGAGGCCCCCAAGCCGTGTTCATAGCCCATTTTACAGATGGGGAAGCTGAGACCCAGACTTCCCGGGAGACAGATGGGTGCCCTCTGGAAACCAAAGGATGTTTACATTCCTCTTTGTGTAGCCCCAGCCTGACAGTGTTTCTATGACGTAGCCTCCCTCTTCGGCTGTGCACTCCTTATGTGGAATGTCTGTGAACAAGTATTTATTAGTCACCTACTGTGTGCCAGGCACTGTCCTCAGCCTTTTACGTGGGTGGTGACTGCTGCAGAGTGTGGCCAGGGCAGGCACGTACTCTGGGCAGACCTCCCTGAGCTCTGGAAGAAAAGCCCCTTTGTTGGAGCCATGAACCAGCCTCCCAGTGTAGCCGCTGGAAGTTTGCCATGTGGACCTCTGTCCCTGCTTTTCAAACCCTTCTTTGACCTGAGTTCAGGGGTCAGCTGTACACATAATATAAAGTTGGCCATTTTAAAACATTTTTTATTTTTTTGACAGAGATCACGAGTAGGCAGAGAGGCAGACAGAGAGAGAGAGGAAGGGAAGCAGGCTCCCTGCTGAGCAGAGAGCCCGATGCGGGGCTCGATCCCAGGACCCTGAGATCATGACCTGAGCCGAAGGCAGAGGCTTTAACCCACTGAGCCACCCAGGCACCCCTAAAGTTGGCCATTTTTAAGGATATGGCTCAGTGGTGTTAAAACAGTTGACATTGAACAATTCTGAGGTTACAGGTGCTGAGCCCCTTGTCACTGAAAATCTGCGTATAACTTGACTCCCCGCCCCCAAAAATGTAACTACCAATAGCCTACAGTTGACTGGCAGTCTTTTATTTTTAAAAAATATTTGTTTATCTTTTATTTTTTAATTTTTTAAAAGATTTTTTATTTGTTAATTTGACAGAGAGATCACAAGTAGGCAGAGAGAGAGAGGGAAGCAGGCTCCCTGCTGAGTAGAGAGCCCGATGTAGGGCTCGATCCCAGGACCCTGAGATCATGACCTGAGCTGAAGGCAGAGGCTTAACCCACTGAGCCACCCAGGCACCCCTAAAAAATTTATTTTAGAGAGTGTAGGGGGAGGAGCAGAGGGAGAGGGACAAGCAGACTCCATAATGAGCACAGAGCCAGATGCAGGGCCCCATCCCATGACCCCAAGTTCATGACCTGAACCAAAATCAAGAGTTGGCCGTTCAACCGACTGAGTCCCCCAGGCGCCCCCGTTGACTGGAAGTCTCACCCACAACATAAATAGCACGTTAATACATACTTTGTATGTTATATATAATCTACTATAATCTTACAATAAAGTAAGAGGAAAGAAATCGTGATTAAGGAAATCCGTGGGAAGAGCAAATACGTTTGTATACCGTATCATAGTTATTGAAAAAAAAAAATCCCAGGCACCTCCCAGAATGCCTTGCACCCAAGGGCACCCCCATAAATACTGAGTGACCACATGCACCCAGGAACTCCTCCAAGGTGCTCCCTGGGACTAATCCTGTCCCCACCCTAATCTCTGGGAATTTGGGGGATGGAAACCTACTCCACAGGCTAATGGCCAATTAACTGCTCCCTTCAGCCAGATAACGCTGCTCTTCTTTTCTAGAAACTTCATTTGCCTCCCCTGAGCTCCCACCAGCTCTTTCTGGTGGTGGCCTTCTTGCCATCCCCGCCCTCCCCCTGCCCACACCGGGGCCAGACTGGGAGGGCAGCTCCGTGATAAGAGCGCCATCGATCCCCTTTCACGGGCAGCACTGCCCTCCTTGGACCCATCTCAAGGTGTCCGGGGGCTTCAGTTTCCCCTCACAATGAGGGCATTTAGCCAGACTTGCCTCTCCTGGGACTTCTCAGAGGCAAAAACCAGAGGAATAGCGGGGAGGAGAAAGCAAAGAAACAGAAGCCAGCACAACTGGCCATTCCGAAGGCCATGCGCTGGGAGAATGAGGCCCTGCCAGGTCAGATTTCAGAGATTTTTTTAGGAAGCGCCTCTGCATGGCTTGTGTTCCCCACTGGTGGGCTGACAGGGCACAGCGCCCAGGGGAGGACAGAGTCAGAGGCCCCATTCAGACAAGCCGAGGCAAGGGTCCAGTTTGAGCTGGGCAGCGGGGGGGCCAGGAGAACAACAGCTCTGTGTTCCTGGGCACGGGGCTGGAAAGCACATGCCCCCGGCTCTAGCCCCACACTGGATGCAATCAGAAATCCATGATGTGGCTGGGTGGCACCAGGGCCATGTGACCTTGCTGTGAGCAGAGTTTCCTCGGTGAGCTGAGTTCTGCCTCTCCGAGGCCAGGCGGGCTCTGGGATAAGGATGACTCTCGGAAGGAGCCAGGTCCATCCCAGGAACCTGAGTGGGGTTGGGGGGGGGGCTTGGGTTTTCTTGCTCTGGAGACACTGAAGAGCCCAGGGAAGGGGTTGCAAACCCTGATGCCATCAGGGGCCAGGCAGGGGAAGCAGAGGCCGGTTTGTGGCAGACCTGGCAATGTGGGAAGCCTGTGCCACGTGCAATGGCTCCATGTACCACGGCCAGTTGGTGAGCCAGGTTCAGATGCCACCTCTTCCATCTGCTAGCTGGGTAACCTCAGACAAGCAATTTGATCCTGTGCCTCAGTTTCCCTACATGGAACTTCGGGTTAGCACCAGCATTTGTGAGGGTTAAACCATTCACACACAAAAGCACTTAGTAGCTAGTTTTCTCTTTTAAGACAAGCAAGAGTGCTGGCTTTGTATTTAAGAGCTACAAATTGGGGCACCTGGGTGGCTCAGGTGGTTAAGCGTCTGCCTTCAACTCAGGGCATGATCCCAGGGTCCTGGGATGGAGCCCCACGTTGGGCTCCCTGCTCAGCAGTGAGTTTGCTTCTCTCTGTCTCCCTCTGCCTCTCCCCCTGCTTGTGTGCTCTTTCTCTCTCAAATGAATAAATAAAAAAGCATAAAGAGAGCTCCAGATCATTAACCATTGGTAATGAACTCAAATTAACAAAGTAGGTAACTACAGTTTGTGCCCTGGCTGTTGGTAGATGACAGCTTGTGGGCCATCCTGGCAAACTCTGGCCAAAGGTTTTGGACAGATGCAGGCTCAAATGCTGGCTCTCCTCCGCCTGGTTCTGGAGCTTGGACAAGTGGCTCAATTTGTGTCATGTTTGCGTTGTTTGGGGTATCTGTCAGGAGCCTGGCAGGAAGTGATCAGTCACTCATGTTGGGCAGTGGATGAGAGTTTAATGAGGAGGTATGGGGTGATGTGGGGAAATCACAAGGGATGGGATCACACACCAGAGTTAGTAACAGGGGGAGACATTTCCGGTGCTAGCTCTGGGCAGTGGCAGGAAGTAGCTGTGGAGAAAGGACCACCTGTGGGAACTGGAGTGTTCAGTAGAGGGGCTCAGCCAGCCCTGGTGGCCCCACAGAGAGCGAGAGGTACTGGGGGAAGGAGTGTCCTGATCATTCGCAGCCTGGCGTCTCACTTCCTGCTCTCCTAGTGGTCATACTGAAGGGGAAGCCAGAGAACTGGAGAGCTTGTTGGCATGGTCCATGCAGGATCCCCCCACCCCCAGGCAGAGATCCCAGCAGAGAAGGGGCAAGACCGGCGATGTTGCTGACAGCCTCAGTTCTGGAAGGCTTTCCTTAGTCTAGGTGAAGTGTGGCGCTCGACACACAGAGGTTGAAGGTATTCTCGTGGTTGTTGAAGGAGGGACGCAGATGCACGGCAGGGGCAAGTAGAAGGCTCCCCAGGTGTTGAAAGGCGTGTTCATTTCCTATTGTGACTGTAACAAATTACCCCCAGCTTGGTGGCTTAGAACAGCACACGGTCATTCCCGTAGAGTTCTAAAGGTCAGAAGGCCAAAATGGGTCTCACTGGGTTCAAATCAAGGTGTTGGCAGGTACCTTTGGGAGGCTCTAGGGGGAGGTCATTTCCTCGTCTCTTCCAGCTTCTAGAAGCTGCCAGTGTTCCTTAGCTCATGATCCGCTTCTATCTTGAATGGATCATGTCACTCTGGTCTCTGCTTCTGTTGTCATATCTGCTTCTTGGACTCTTTCAGACCTCCCTCTTCTAAGGATCTTTATTTATTTTTAAATATTTTATTTATTTATTTGAGAGGGAGAGTGTTCACAAGCAGGGGTTGGGCGACAGGCAGAGGGAGAGGGAGAAATAGATCCCCAGCTGATCAGGCTCAATCCCAGGACCCTGAGATCATGACTCGAGCTGAAGGCAGAGGCTTGACCCACTGAGCCACCCAGGCGTCCCCTCTAAGGACGTTTATGATGACATTGTGCCCACTGAATGATCTAGGACAACCTCCTTGACCTCAAGACCCTTAATTTAGTTCGTTTTCAGCATCCCTTTAACATAGGTGACAGAGTCACTGGGGATTAGGACATCTTTGGGGGCCACCACTAAAAGGTTCTAGAATCTTCTCAGAGGGAAAATATATTCCTACTGCCATGCCCGGAAATCCCAAGTGCCCTCCGTTCGTGTCTCTCTTTTGGACTAATGATGTTCTCAAACTCCAGTACTTCTTGATCTGCCCTCCAAAATTTTCCCAGAGCGACGTATTTGTCTTTAAATGGAACTTACATCAACTCACTGTCTTACTCTGTGTCATCCTAAGTGACAATATGCGTAAAGGCAAGGTTTCATGTTCCCTTCTAATTTTTCTAACTGTTCCCATTAAAATAATTACATAACTATTGACATTTTAAGGAAAGCTAATATATGAGCCACCAAAAGGTGCCCCCAGAATGCCCTGGGTCTGTGTGCACCACACAGCGGGGAGCTCTGGGCGACCATCTTAAAAGCAAAGTTATTGCCTGAATGGCAAAAATACTGAGTCCCAGTCTGCTGGCTGCACCGTGATTATATTAGGGTTCTTAGAGAAACAGAATATGTGAGTGTGTGTGTGTGTGTAAGAGGCAGAGACATGAGGGAGACAGATTTATTATAAGAAATTGGCTCACACAGTTACAGAAGCCGAGAAGTCCCCTGGTTTGTGGTCGGGAAGCTGGAGACCCAGGAGAGCCCATGGGGTAGGTTCCAGTCCAAGTCCGATTCTGAAGGCAGAAGGACATGGGGGAGAGTGAATGCGCCCTTTTACTCCAACTTTTTGTTCTACAGATGCCTCCAAAGGATGAGCGGCGGCCCACCCATACTGGGGAGGGCGATCTGCTTTCCTCCGTCTACCAGTTCAGGTGTTGGTCTCAGCCAGAAACATCC
>RCUC01131184.1:0-22669 GCA_003697995.1 Taxidea taxus jeffersonii
CGCGCCCCCTCCTCTGCCCAGGGGCCTTGTCCTTTACAAGGCGCAGGACACCAGGCTTCCATGTGCAATTCAGATGCACAGCTGATACTTTGTTGTTTGTTTAAGTAGTGGCAAGTATTGCCTGGGACACTTAAAATATTATTCATTGTTTATCTGAAATTCAAATGTGGCGTCCTGTTTTTTGTTGGCGGAACCTGGCAACCTGCCTCCCCCTTCCTCTTTTTTTTTTTTTTTAAGATTTTATTTATTTAGTTGACACAGAGAGAGATCACAAGTAGGCAGAGAGACAGGCAGAGGGAGAGGGGGAAGCAGGCTCCCTGCTGAGACCCTGAGATCTTGACCCCAGCCAAGGCAGAGGCTTAACCCACTGAGCCACCCAGGTGCCAACCCCCGCCCCCATCCTCTTCTCTCTCTCCTTTCCTTCCTCCAAGAAATGCACCCTCATTTACAGTTTCTCCATCTGTTTTATTTTTTTTTTAAAATCTTTTTTTTAAAAGATTTTTATTTATTTATTTGACAGACAGGGATCACAAGTAGGCAGAGAGGCAGGCAGAGAGAGAGAGGGTGAAGCAGGCTCCCTGCTGAGCAGAGAGCCCGATGTGGGGCTCGATCCCAGGACCCTGGGATCATGACCTGAGCCGAAGGCAGAGGCTTTAACCCACTGAGCCACCCAGGCACCCCTCTCCATCTGTTTTAAAATGGGGTTAATGATTGCACCTACCGCATGGGTTGTGTTGAGGATTAAAGGAAATAAATTATCCAAACCCCTTAGAAGAGTGCCTGGCACATACCAAGCCCTGTAGGTGTGTTACCTTGTAATATAATTAAGGGTCGTTCGTATTATTCTTCAGTACACACTGACCGGGTGCCTGCTACGTGCCAGGGCACCTGGTGGTGGACTACTCCGCTTGACCACTGGGCTCACGAAAACTCCATTCCAGTGGGAGACAGACAAGGGAAAAAAGTCAACATATACTTACAACATTGTCACAAGTGCTAAGAAGGGATCCAGCAGGCAGGATGAGGGAAGGGAGAGGAGAGGCACTCTCTTACGTACCAGTGTCCCTTGGGCCTCTCAGAGGAGGAAGCTGAGAGCTGACAGAAGAGAGGGCTGGGAACAGAGTTCTGGGGCAGGAACAGCCTATGTGAAGAGCCTGGAGTGCATGAGTGAAGTCTGGGAATGGGGGTTGCGAGAGCAGGGTCCAGAGGGTGCAGGGAGGGAGGAGTCTGGAGGCATTTGCTGGGATGCAGCCCAGTTCTGCCACTTTCTCGCCAAGTGATGTTGGGCAAGTTGGTTCCCCTCCCCAGGCCCCCCCCACCCCCAGGTTTCTGCCAGCAGAACCTGCCTCATCAGGTGCTGGCAGGAACAAATGAGATCATGTAGGTAAAGCCCCCTTAGCCTGTGCTAGATCCCAAATGGTGGTTTTCATGATGGTAAGTCCGACATCGTAACTATAGTGCATTAGAGGTGTTTCGGGGGGAGCCTCCTCCATAGAAAGGCATTGCCTTGTTCATCAGTCTGGTCCCCAGCACTTGGCATGGTGCTTTGTAGACAGCAGGTATCCAGTAAATGCCCATTGCTTTTTCCTTCCACATTTTCAAATCCTCTTGGGGCCCCCTGGATACTGGGCCCAGGATGTTCAGATGCTTACCTGTAGGAAAGTGTGGGTGGCAGTTTTTTATGAATCATTTTTATTTTATTTTTTTTTAAAGATTTTATTTATTTATTTGACAGAGAGAGAGATCACAAGTAGGCAGAGAGGCAGGCAGAGAGAGGGAGGAAGGGAAGCAGGCTCCCCGCTGAGCAGAAAGCCCGATGCGAGGCTGGATCCCAGGACCCTGGGATCACGACCCGAGCCGAAGGCAGAGGCTTTAACCCACTGAGCCACCCAGGCGCCCCTATGAATCATTTTTAGTGCACTCTTTCTCAGAGTCAGTTCGGCGCATAGCTGAATCAGCATCACCAAGGCTGCTTGGGAAATGCAGGTTTCCAGGCCCTGCCCTGGGCCCATTCAGCCCAGACAGCTTTATGTTTAACAGACTCCGTGTTCATGTCTCTGCCCATGGAAGTCTGAGAAGTGCTAAGCCTGGGCCTGCACAGCCACTGTGTCAACAAAGTTTGCATATATATATATATTTAAATAGTATATATATATGTAACACATACTTTAAAATATAGACCTAAAATATATACTAATTATGTTTAACGTGCTTATATATAATTAAATATTAAATATATTACTCATTTAAAGATATCATTCTGGGACAGTTTTTAAGGGAGAGGCATGCACATACCAGACCCACTTTCTCCCATCCCCTCATGAGAAGGCTCTTTGTTCTTTAACACTTAGCATTGTTCTCTGAGCGAGTCTGCAGCCCCTCCCCCTTCCCATGGCGCCCCCCCCCCCTCCCCAGGTACTGTCTGCTATATGCTCTGGCTGGGCCCGCAACACCAAGAGGGAGGGTGGGGTGGGGTGTGGCATCTCCACACTGGGACCTTATCATCACCCCTGCCTGGTTTTCAGGTCCACCCTGAGAATGAAGAATGGACCTGCTTTGAGCAGTCTGCCTCACTTGACATCCGGTCCTTCTTTGGCTTCGAAAGTGCCTTGGAGAAGATCGCCATGAAGCAGTACACAGCCAATGTCAAGAGGGTAAGAGGTGGGCTCCCGGGTCAGTCACAAGGAGGAAGGTACACAGACCTCAGAGCCAGCCATCCTGGTTCAAAACCTGCTCTGCCACCTGACAACCCAAGTGACTTCGGGCAAGATGTATCCTTCACTTTTCTTGGCCTCAGTCTTCTCATCCATAGAATGGGCATCCTAATAATGCCCATAACACACAAGATAATGAGTGGAAACCACCCGGCCAGGAATGGAGGCACCATAATCATTATCCTGAAGCTCCCTGATGTTTGGGGCTTGTGTAGTGAATTCTGGACGGAGGAAGGGCTTTCTCTGGTGCTTTGCCCCAGTTAAAACGGTTGCTGCGTAAAGATCTCAGACCCGTCCCTGAGGAGATGGGTAATGAAACAGATGAAATTCATTTTAACAGTATATTTTATCCAACATGTTATCCAGAGAAAACTTATTAATGAACTCTCTTATTTTTTTTGTTCCACACTAACTCTTGGAATTCCAATTTGTACCTGACACTCGCGGCACATCTCTATTCGCACCGGCCGCATTGCAACTGCTCAATAAACAGCCACATGTCAGGGTTGGGACTACAGCCAGGTGGGGGGGACACCCAGGCTGACGGGCTTACCTGCCCTGGTGCTCATGTGCCTCTGATCTCTCTGGCTTCCAGGGGAAGGAGGTGATTGAGCATTACCTGAACGAGCTCATCTCCCAGGGCACCTCTCACATTCCCCGCTGGACGCCTGCCCCTGTCCGAGAGGAGGACGCGCGCTCTCAGGCTGACCCGAGGGATGCTGGCTCCCTGGAGGGTGACAGGCCCGGCAGCACCCCAGGCCCTGTTCCTGAGACAGCTCTTACCGAGGGTAGGTCCCTGCGGCGGATGCCAGCTGGCCAGGTCTCTGCTTTTGGCTGCCCCCTCCCCGCTGCCCGCCACCCAGTCCCCGGAGACCTGCTTGAGGTTTCCGTGGGAGCAGAATTGCTGCGGGTCCCCTTGGGAATGGGTCTGCGACCTGGAATGAGTCAGCTTCCTCCCTTTCCCACAGCTTCACCCTCTCTTCCTTCCGGCCCAAGAGCCAGAACTGGTTTATTTCTAAATCAGGAATTGACCTGATGTGGTGCCTCAGGGCTGCCCTTTTCTCCTTTTGTTGTTGTTGTTGTTGTTTACTATTATTAATTATATGAGTAACGCATGATGACGGTAGGGAAAAACCTCAAATTTCTTGGAAGATGTAAATTAGGAAGTAAGACTCCTTTCTTCTCCCTCGAGGCCATGATGGTTTTGTGCTCATAATTCCTGAAACTATCTAAGCACTTATATGTACATAATATGTACACACACACATACACAGGCAAGCAGACGTGCATAACTTACATGCTGAATGAGTGAGAGCATGTCATACATTCTACTGGATGTTTTGCTTATTTTCAATTCCTGATGTTGCTTGAACAGTTTTCTGTATCATTGTTTCTGTCTCAGCACCTTGCAGTATTTCATGGTGTAATTGGACCTTACCATAACTTAACTTATTAATAAACACATATTGATTATTGATGATTTTTAGTTAATTTAGCTTATCTTCTATTAATGGATATTTAGGTTTCTGGTTTTTAATTTTTTTCCACTTAAAAATATAAATAATATATGTTTCTACTTAAGGTTGTTTTTATATTTATATGAGCATATATGTAGCATACATTTTTTTTTTTAAATTTCCAGTGAGAGAATGAGAGCACAAGCACGGGGAGCAGCGGACAGAGGGAGAAGCAGGCTCCCCGCTGAGTAGGGAACCCATTGTGGGACCCGATTCCAGGATGCTGGCATCATGACCTGAGCCGAAGGCAGATGCTTAACCGACTGAGCCACCCAGGCGCCCCTGAATTCAGTTTTTTTTTTTTTAAGATTTTATTTATTTATTTGACAGAGATCACAAGTAGGCAGAGAGGCAGGCAGAGAGAGAGGAAGGGAAGTAGGTTCCCTGCTGAGCAGAGAGCCTGATGCAGGGCTTGATCCCAGGACCCTGGGATCATGACCTGAGCCGAAGGCAGAGGCTTTAACCCACTGAACCACCCAGGCGCCCCCCCTGAATTCAGTTTTAACCATATGCATTTGTGCTCATGAAGATTCGGTCTTTCCTTGGGGGCCACTGAAGTGTAGGGCTTGGCTTTCTTTGATATATGCCATGTAACCAATAATACACGTGGGGCAGTGTTTAGGGAGAAAATTCATTCACTCAACAAACATTTACTCTGTACCAGTTGTATATGCACTAGCTGGCTACTGGAGTACGTGCATTTCTAAAATTTCTAAACAATTAAAACTTCTGCCCCTTCTTGTGCACATTGTCCTGTGGTCATGCCCTGTGCCCTCCTCATTTTGCACCAGGCTTTTCCTTCCTTGTCCGTCTGTACTGTCCGACAGCAGGGCTGGTGTTCAGGATGGCTGGCATGAGGCAGAGTCAAGCCCCTTCCACCCGGCCCTGAATCACTGGGCCTTTGTGCTCAGGAGAAAGGGGCCTTCACAGCTGCACAGAAGCCGGAAGGATGCTGGTATCTCCTGCCTCCCTTGTGCTTTCTCCTCATCCTCTCCATGCCCCTTTCTCATCTCCAGCCTCTCTGAGGCTCCCCCACCACACAACACCAGCATCTCTCCTGCCTCTGTTTACCCAGATGCCTTTTGACCTCCAGCCTGGACTGTTTTTATTTTAGAGGGAACCATTGGGTCCTGCTGCTGGTTGTGCCCACATCCCATTTGTTTTCTTAATGCGCACACAGAGAACGGGCTGTGCCCATGGGGGCTGATCTTGTGCACCGCCTACCCACAGCTAAGATGCTCGCATACTCAAGTCCGTGCCAGCATCTGCCGCCCCAGCAGTTAGGAGTGGGCACCGGGACCTCAGGTTGGAGCCCAGCCTCTAAATGCCTGAACATGCTGGCCCCAAACAGCCCAATCACGAAGCTGGACAGGACTGAACACTGGGAATGATCTGTGCAACTCCTGGGCTGTATGTTGGGGTCAGGGCTCTGTCTACAAAAAGCCTCAAACCCACAAGGGAGCTGGGAGGTGGGAAGGCAAAAGGAACTGTACCTACCGACCATCTCTTTTATGATGGGGCACTGCATGCATTTATTGCTACTTAACCTCTCTTGACCTCAGTTTTATCTTCCGTGAAGTGGGGACAGTAGTGCCCCTGCCTCATAGGGGTGCTGGGAGAGCTCCCTGAGATGATGCATGTCTAGAAACAATGAGCATATGTTGTTAAGAATCTTCAGAGGGCAGGACAGCTCCAGGGGGGTGGGAATTACCTGAATTTCCAAGGGTCAAAGGACACATCACCTGCCACAGTGAGATCCAGGCTGGCCCCACCATGAGTTTTCATAACCATCTTGGAAATGGGTTGGCAAGACCAGAGGATGTGGAGCCCACGTGGCTGTTCTTTGGTGAAAGGGCCACTGTCCTTGACGCTTCTGATTCGAGGTGGCCAGTGAGACGAGGGTTCCAGAAAGGGTAGACAACATGGAGAAGATTGCCCTCTGGTCCTGAACTCCTTCATCTTCTCCTGCAGGGGACAAGCTGGATGCAGACTACATTCAAAGGTACCTGGGCCATCTCACGCCTGTGCAGGAGAGCTGCCTGATCCAGCTTCGGCACTGGCTGCAGGAGACCCACAAAGGCAAGGTGGGTGCAGAGCTGGGATCTACCAGAGCAGGTTCAATGGTAGTTACTCACTTCAGGCCCTGGTGGCAGAGGGTCAGGTAAACAGGCTGATGTCTTTAGCAATCCTGGAAACTTCTGTTTTACCTTCCTTTTCTTTCTAATTTAAATTCAACTTAATTAACGTATACTGTATTATTAGTTTCAGAGGTAGAATTCAGTGATTCATCAGTTGCATACAACACCCACTGCTCATTATTTCAGGCCCCCCCCCTTAAATGCCCATCCCCCAGTTATCCCGTCCCCCCACCTCCCCTATTTTGCCTCCTTTTTATTATGTATTGTCTCATGTACTTATAACACATATGCTGTGCGTACCGCTGATCACAGGCTTTCTCATCCTCTGCACTGTTGACATCGGAGGCTGGACAGTTCTTTATGGGGGGGGATGTCTTGTGCACTGCCGGGTGCTGGCCTCACTGGAAGATAACAGGAGCTCTTCTCCCCCAGCTGCGACCCCAGACTCTAAGCCCTACCCCATGAATGTCCATCATGCTTGTAGGTCCCAAGCATGGACTTGACCTTCAGCTCCATTGAATAAGAACGTCCAGCTTGCCCTTCCTTCCTATCGCCTCCCCAGGCTGGGCAGGGCAGACAAGGGAGACAGAGGGGCAGACTAGGGAGTAACTTTCATGTTGGGCTGTGGTTTAACCTATCTGCCCGTTTTCTCATCTGTAAAGGGGGATAATGCTGGCAGATGCCATCTGGACTGAATTACAAGGGGCAAGGCATGTTAAGTGCCCAGAGTTGTGTCTGGCTCGGGATGAACACTCAGGCAAGGAGAGCTTTCACTGGGGCTGACTTTCCCTTGCCTGTTGATATTTGCCCAAGGAAAGGAAGGAGAGGTGACAGGGTCTTCACTCGTCCCCTCGGCCTATCAGTTAGACTCTGGGTTCTGTGTGGTAGGAATGCACCTTGGGTCAAGGCAAACAATAAGAAGAGGAGTATTTATTGGCCCATAGAACTGTTGAGCAGGCTGTATTAATTTTCTAGGGCTGCTGAAAGAAAATGCCACGAACCGAGGGGCTCGAAACAACAGAAATGTATTTTCACAGTTCTGGAGGCCAAAAGTCTGGAACCCAGGCGTGGGCAGGGCTGGTTCCTTCTGAAGGCTCTGCAGGAGGATCTGGGCCATGCCTTCTTCCTCCTGGCCTCTGGTGGCTGCTGCCAGTCCTCAGCCTGTAGATGCGGCGCTGCAGTCTCTGTCTCTATCATCATCCTGTGGCCTTCTTCCTTCTCTGTGTCCTGTGTCTGTGTCCCAACTCCTCTCCTGGAGTGAGGCCTACCTATGCCAGTGCAACCTCATTTTAGCTAATTATATCAGTATAGACTTGTTCCCAAATAATGTCCCATTCCGAGGTTTTGGGTGGATATGAATTTTGAAGGGACATTACTCAGCCTCGCACAGGGGGCCATGCAGCCTGTCTCAGGGATGTCCCGAACCGGGGCTCACATGCCGTCGGGACCCCCATGCTCTTGCATCTGCTTCTGTTTCATCCCTGTCAGACTTACTTCCCCATTGACCTTGGAGCTATGGCTGCCCGTGGCTTGTAGACTCACCTTTTGCCACTGCAGAGAAAGGGGTTCACGACCCATTCGTCTGATTTAAGTTGTCTACGTGCCCTGATTTGGCTGTGCCACCCCTGAGGCCCTGGGAGTGGCATGCTGATTGGCAACACCAGCTAAAACCAGGCTTGGTGCTGGGGAGTGGGGAAGTAAAGCAGCTCCCCGAAAGGAAAGAGGTACGTGGGGAGGGAGGAAAGTCAGGCAGCCGAAACTCGCAGATTTTCCCTACAGCTCACCCCTAGACTGCGTCATGGTTAAGTGTATGGTCCTCTTCCCAGCTAAGTATATTGCGGAGAAGACAGGAGACAGGCTCTCCATAATTTTGTCCGTGGGTTAGGGGATACCGTTCTACACGTTTTCTCCTTCTCTCAGATTCCCAAAGATGAGCATATCCTCCGGTTCCTGCGGGCCCGTGACTTCCACCTGGACAAGGCCCGGGAGATGCTGTGCCAGTCCTTGAGCTGGAGAAAGCAGCACCAGGTGGATCTCCTCCTTCAGACGTGGCAACCGCCTGCCCTCCTGGAGGAATTCTACGCAGGGGGCTGGCACTACCAGGACATAGGTGCGTCCCTTTTCCTCCATAATGCAGAACGTACACTTCGGTCACTGTCAAAGGCGCTTTGAAGGTCACGTTTCAGGTTGGCCTCTTACTTTTCCTTTTGACTCTTCTGGGCATCTGGAGATGCCCTTGGGGTTCACCCAGCCATGAGGGAAGTAGGGCCGGACTAGACATTTTGGGCTCGAAGCACTATTTCTCACGCAGGGGCAGCCTTAGCCCACCCTTGCTTTTGATCTTGGGGACCCCACACATGATGGCTGCATGAGTTTGCATGAGTGCCTGGGGCCTGCCGAAGCAAATTACCCCACGCTAGGTGGCTTGAGGCCATAGAGATGTATCTTCTCATAGTTCTGGAGGCAGAAGCCCAAACTCAAGATGTGAGCAGGGACATGCTCCCTGCAATGTCTCTAGGGGAGAGTCTCTCCCTGCTTCCTCCAGCTCCTGGGGGCTCCCAGCGTTCCTTCACTTGTGGTCATGTCACCCCAGTCTCTGCCTGTCTTCACATGGCTACCCTTGGGCGCCTGGGTGGCTCAGTTGGTTAAGCACATGGCTACCCTCTGGCTGTCTCTCTCTGTCCTCTCCTCCTCTTTTTTTTTTTTTTTTAAGATTTCATTTATCTGACAGAGATCACAAGTAGGCAGAGAGGCAGGCAGAGAGAGGAGGAAGCAGGCTCCCCGCTGAGCAGAGAGCCTGATGCGGGGCTCGATCCCAGGACCCTGAGATCATGACCTGAGACGAAGGCAGAGGCTTTAACCCACTGAGATACCCAGGCGCCCCTCCTCTCCTCCTCTTATAAAGACCCCAGGTCATTGGATTTAGAGGCCACACTGATCTAGCAGGATTTCCTCTGGAGGTCCTTCACTAATTTCATCCACAGTCTATTTCCAAATAAGGTCACATTCAGAGGTCTGGGTCCGTGTGAATTTTTGGAGGACACTGTTCAACCCACTACAAATAACTTCTCTCAGTTTCTCACCAAGCTGCCCTTGATGCCAGTGCCCATTATTCTTTTCGATGCCCTTTAAGTATAAATTCACATATATCAATTAGGGTGAGTGCTTGATTCTCCTGAAGAACCGGGTGGAGCACTTTATTTTAATATGAAGTCATTCCTTATTATTCATGGATCCCATATTGGTACATTTGCCTACTCACCCAAATTTATATGTAACCCCCAAATAAATACTCGGGGTGCTTTTGTGGTCAATTAGGACCATGTGCAGAGTGGCAAAAAAATCAGCTGTCCGACCTGAGTGTCCCCAGGATGTCCTTCTGCCTTTCTGTTTCAGCTCTCATACTGTTAACAAGAGTCCTTTTTAAAGTCCACTTCGTACTACCTTTTTTTTTTTCTTTTGGCAATTTTGTGCCTTGTGTGTGTGTGATTTTTGCTGTTTAAAGGCAAAGTGCGAAAGTGCTGGCCAGTGTTCCCGAGCACAAGAAGGCTGTGATATGCCTCACAGAGAAAATGTGTGTGTTAGGTAAGCTTCTTCTTTTTTTTTAAGATTTTATTTATTTATTTGACAGAGAGACAGAGATCACAAGGAGGCAGAGAGGCAGGCAGAGAGAGAGGAAGGGAAGCAGGCTCCTCACTGAGCAGAGAGCCCGATGTGGGGCTCAATCCCAGGGCCCTGAAACCATGACCTGAGCCATAGGCAGAGGCTTTAACCCACCGAGCCACCCAGGCGCCCCTAGATAAGCTTCTTAAGGCTTGAGTGTGGTGCCACTGGCCGTGAGCTCAATGTGGATGAATCAACAATTTATACCCAATAAGGTATAATAATAATGAGCACGGCCTCTGAGGCTAGAGCATCTGAATTCAAGAAATTCAGGACAAGGTTATGTATCGATCAGTTAACAAAAATGTAATGTCTCAAGGCTCGCAGGGACCTTACCCCATGTTATTCCTTGAAGCGATGCTTCATTGTTCCCTTACTCAGTGTTCAGGGTGACTTTAGGAAACATCACTACCATGAATAACAAGAATCGGCTGTATTCGTACACACTTCCTGATTTTTCCTATTCGCTTTGGTTGACAGAGAGCTAAGAGCCAACATTATCCCCTCTCTCTGTATTCCCTCCTCACACGGTTCATCTCTTCTTTTTTAAAAAGTTGTAAAGTAAACGGTTAATTTTAGGAGAGGTTTGCAGAAAAGTTGCTGAGGTCGTACAGAAAGTTGCCCCGTGCCCCTCACCCAGTTTCCCATGTGATGCAAATCTCTTTGACCCTTGGACACTTTGCCTCTCTGGCCATAACTGGTGTGAGAGCCCCTCTCGGGAGCAGGCAGAACATTTGTGAATAAATGGACAGGAGGGGCAGGCTGAGCCACAGCCTGGCATCGCCTCCTCCAAGGAGAAGTTTGGGCCTTGCCCTCTCCCTACCAGCCCTGAAATAATGTCCCTTCTCTTTGCTCGGCCTCCCTCACCTACAAAGATGGCCGCCCCCTCTACATCCTGCGCCTGGGCCACATGGACACCAAAGGCTTGATGAAGGCCGTGGGAGAGGAGGCGCTGCTGAAGCATGTGAGTCGGGGTCCCCACTTCCTGGATCCCAGGGCTGCCCGTGGGCAGAGCAGCCAAGTGAACGTTTGCCAGCCCGTTCTCTACTTTCCAGGTTCTTTCTGTCAACGAGGAAGGACAGAAGAGATGTGAAGGGAACACAAAGCAGTTTGGCCGTCCCATCAGGCAAGAACCCCAGCTAGGAGCCAGTTCCTCCTAAATAGTAAAAACAGCCAAGGTTCATGGGGCATAGATGCTGGGCCAGGAAGCATGCTGGGTACTTTACAGAAATGTCCTCTCTTCATGCTCACAAAGACCCTGTGAGGCAGGGACTGTTACTGTCCCTGCTCTTTGTGGAGGGGGAAACTGAGGCTCAGAGGGGCGATGCTCATCCAAGGTTGTTGCGAAATGGGTAAGTGGCCGAGCTGAGATTTGAACCTGTTCTCATCTGCTTTGGGCTCAAAGACATGATCCCCTGTGCTCCATCACCCCCTGGATCTTTGCTTTGTGAGGCCAGCTCTGCTCCCCCACCAAGTGCCACCTTGACTCTGTCTCCCAGGCAGGTGGACTCGCAGGTGTCACGGCACATCCAGGAATCACCGTCCCTCTCTGACTTCCCCGAACTCAGTTTCCCACCTGAGTACTTACAGTGGCACTGAACCTTTCTGAACAATAGCTTGCACATCTATAATGTGGGAATAATATCACGAGTCCCAGGGTTTCTTTATGCACCATCAAAAACAATGACCGTCGAGGGGTAACACTCACTCTTCAGCACGTGCTCTCCAAAGTACTTGATTCACGTTGTCCTTCTTACAGCCCAGGGCTGTAAGGGGAGGGGCAGGCTGCACCTGCTGTTGTGGCTTTTTATCCTGACATAGCCCGATCTTTGGGAAAATTAAGTTCCTTTGTTGTCTGGAGATTTCCTAAGGGGACATACATTGATTGGGGTGAGAAATCTATCCGTCAGGGTCCTGCTCAGAAGTAGAATTCACCTGAGATGGCTCAGATGACAGGGTGACATGAGGGACTCCTTGCAGTGGTGTTGGGCTGGGTGAAGGGAACAAAGGCAGGATGGAGAGGCTCCTGGGGATTAGCCGCTGTGGTAAAACAGTCATTTCCCTAATGAATTAGTATCAGTGAAATGGAGGCACAGAGAGGTCAAGGAACCTGGCCAAGGCCACACAGCAGGTGGCAGAGCTGACATTTGAATCCAGGCCATCTGGCTCTGGAGTGTGTGTTCTTAGCAGTCGGCACCTTTTCAACAATTGGTAGCAGTAACTGGCTCTTATCGAATGCTGCAATGGCCCGTCCCTACAGAGCGCTTTACACATACTATCTCACTTAATCCTAACAACTTGCTCCAGATGGGGACCCTTACTTCACTGGCACTGTCTTGATGAGGAAGTTGCCCGTGTCACACAGCTCTCGGGGGTGGAGTGACACTTGAATTCAGGTGCCGAGCCTCAGAGGCCATGCACTGAACTTCTCACCGCATGGCCTCCCTAGCTGAGGGTCAGGGGTGGTGGGCTCCACGAGAGTGTCCTGCCCCTCTACTCCCAGCCCTACCTTCTTGAGTCTCTCCATCCCTTCTTGTCTGCCAGCACCCGAGACTCCCTGAGGGTGTCAGGAATCCTGGGAGGTGGCAGAGCAAGCTGGAGTGAGTGGCCCATCTCTGTCGCAGCTCCTGGACCTGCCTGGTGGACCTGGAGGGTCTCAACATGCGTCACCTGTGGCGGCCGGGGGTGAAAGCCCTGCTGCGGATGATTGAGGTGGTGGAGGACAATTACCCCGAGACCCTGGGCCGGCTGCTCATCGTGCGAGCCCCTCGCGTCTTTCCGGTACTCTGGACGCTGGTGAGAGCAGGCGCCCGGGCCAGGCCCCTGCCCGGTGGAGATGGCCGAGATGGGAGTGGGGGGTTCCCTCTGCCTGCTTGTTCCATGTCATTTCTCCTAAGTCACAGCTTTACTGAGATAGAACTCATGAACCATAAGGTTCACCCTTTCCAAGTGCTGAATTCGGTGGTTTTTAGTAGATTCACAGAATTGTGCAACCATCCCACCAGGACATTATTTGCACCCCAAAAGGAAGCCCCTTAGCCATCAGCAGCCCCACCGCTCCCCGCTCCCCAGCTCCCGGCAGCCATCAGTCTGCTTTCTGTCTCTGTGGATTTGCCTGTTCGCGGTCTATCCCAAAAGTGGGATCATACAACAGGAGGTCTTTTGCATCTGATTACTCTCACTGAGCATGCGGATCCCAGATTCATCCGTGCTGTAGCTCAGAGAAGCCAGACAAAAAAGGCTGCGTGTCGTGTGCTTCCATTTCTACGAAGGGTCCAGAACACGCAAATCCACAGAGAGAAAGCAGATCAGTGGTTGCCAGGGGCTGGGCAAGGGCCATGGTGAGGGAATGCTGATGTGTATGAATGTGTAAAAGGAATGGGGTTTCCTTTTGGGGTGATGAGAAGTCTTGGAATTACAGAAAAGTGGTAGTTATACAACATAGTGAATGAACTAAAAGCAACTGAACTGTTTGCTTTAAAATGGTTAATTCTGGGGCGCCTGGGTGGCTCAGTGGGTTAAAGCCTCTGCCTTCAGCTCAGGTCATGATCCCAGGGTCCTGGGATCGAGCCCCGCATCAGGCTCTGCTCAGCGGGGAGCCTGCTTCCTCCTCTCTCTTTCTACCTGCTTCTCTGCCTACTTGTGATCTCTGTCAAATAAATAAATAAAATCTTTAAAAAAAATAAAATGGTTAATTCTGGGGCGCCTGGCTGGCTCAGTCAGAAGAGCGTGTGATGTTGGACTTCCTGGGTGGCTTAGTTGTTGAGCGTCTGACTTTGGCCTGGGTCATGATCTCGGGGTCCTGAGATCGAGCCAGATGTCGAGCTCCCTGCTCACTGGGGTGTCTGCTTCTCCTTCTCCCTCTGCCCTGCCCCCGGGTCGTGCACGTATACTCTTGCTCTCTCTCTCTCAAATAAATAAATAAAATCTTAAGATCTTAAAAAAACTTGAAAAAAAAAAAAAAGAACAGAAGAGCATGTGATGCTTGATCTCAGGGTCACGAGTTCAAGTCCCACACTGGGTGTAGAGATTGTTTAAATAAATTAAAACTTAAAAAAACCAATAAAATAAAATGGTTAATTCTGGGGCGCCTGGGTGGCTCAGTGGGTTAAAGCCGCTGCCTTCGGCTCAGGTCACGAGCCCAGGGTCGTGGGATTGAGCCCCGCATTGGGCTCTCCGCTCTGCGGACAGCCTGCTTCCTCCTCTCTCTGCCTCTCTGCCTACCTGTGATGTCTGTCTATCAAATAAATAAATAAAATCTTTTAAAAAAAATGGTTAATTCTTTGTGATGTGTTACATCTCCACATAACAAACAAAAACCCAGTTCCATCTCTTGTCTTCTCTCCCCAACTTCAGATCAGCCCCTTCATCAATGAAAACACCAGGCAGAAGTTTCTCATCTACAGCGGCAGCAATTACCAGGGCCCCGGAGGCCTTGTGGACTACCTGGATAAAGAAGTGATCCCCGACTTCCTTGGGGGAGAGTGTGTGGTGAGTGTGCGGCTGCAGGCCTTGGGGTGGGGCTGCAGAGGTCCACGGAGGCTGGAGTGAGGGCCCTCCCTTGTGTGTGTGGGTGCTGACACCTGGAGAGGTCACGCTTTCTCTTTTTGGTGGCAGGCCTTGTTTTCAAAGCTGCCCCCAAGAGAGGTGAGTCTTCTCCAAAGGAGGGACCTTACCTTGGTTTTTTCAAACATAGTGATCCAGATGGAAGTTTCTGGAAGCCCTGAGACCAGGCCAGTCAAGGTTTATCTTGGTATTCCCCATTCACTATGTTGCTAGGCAGCAATCAGAGTTTACCTGCTGACTTTGCGCCCCCTGCTGCCCGGAGAGGGGACTCCCAGCCCAGTGGTCTGGACCCTGGAGCTGGTGTATTATTCAAAGGGCTTTATTCCCAACCCACAGCTCCACGGAGTGGGAAGATCGGCCAACTGCTTTAAGGGGAGGCAGCCACAGACCCCTTCTACTGCCTCCCCCGGGGGTGAGGTAACACAGAAAGGGGTGACCCTGGGTCATGACAGTCTTTTATTTTATTTTACTTATTTTTTAAAATTTTATTTATTTATTTGACAGAGATCACAAGTAGGCATAGAGGCAGGTGGGCGGCTGGGGGGGGGGGGAAGCAGGCTCCCTGCTAAGCAGAGAGCCCGATGCGGGGCTCGATTCCAGGACCCTGGATCATGACCTGAGCTGAAGGCAGAGGCTTTAACCCACTGAGCCACCCAGGCGCCCCGGGTCATGACAGTCTTATCTCATCTGGCTATGGGAAGGCAGGCCTCTCTCTTCCTTCTCTAACAGAATACCAGACTCCAAGTTTACCTGATTTTTGAGTTTAAAAAAGGCATTTCCTAGGAATTCTGCCAAGCTTGCCCATTTTTCCACTTGTTGAGATACATATGCATGATTTATGTTTAGCAAATGGGCCTGTAAGTCCAGCATGGTAGTAAGAGACATGAGCCCAGTGGGGGGATTGATAAACATGGGTTTGTGCCCAGGCTCAGCCACATTCTGCTGTGTGATCTTGGGCAAGTGGCCTGCCTTCTCTGAGCTTTCATTTTCCTCCTCTGTGAATGGGAAGAATAATAGCTCCTACTGCACTGTGATTCCTGGAGAGTAAATGAGGTCATGGAAGCCCGGTACCCTACTTACTAAAGGGTCATTGTGACAAGTACAATTTCAGGGGTCACAGAGCACCCTTCTGTGGGTCAGCCAGGCCTGCCACCTTTGTCTTTGTCCCCCAGTGTAATGTCCCTGAAGGAGGGCTGGTCCCCAAGTCCCTCTATCTGACGGAGGAGGAACAGGAGCACACGGACCAGCTGCGGCAGTGGAGAGAGACCTACCAGTCGGCCAGCGTGCTCCGAGGGGCCCCCCATGAGGTGCTGGGACCTGGCCTGGGAGGGCATGCTGGGCCGGGGTGTTGTCTTAGGCCAGGGTCCCCTGAAGCAGAGCCTGAGGCCAGGGTTCTTGTGCCAGCGATGTGTTCAGGATGAGCTCTCAGCAGAAACCTGTAAGGAAAGGTGAGGCAGGGTGGACGTGCAGACAGATGTAAGCATGGGGGCCGGGGGGTGCAGCCGAGTCTCGCCCAGCCTGACCTGAGGCGAGCACTGGGCCGTGCAGAGCACGACAGACGGACAGGCCTTTTGTACTCTGTCAGTCCTCAGCTGTGGGTTACTCACCCCGCGACAGGGTGGGACCTCCCAGCCGTTTCAGACAGAGGCAGGTGCATCTCCCCAGAGCAGTTCTTAGACAGTGGAAGCTGGGGGCTTCAGCAGCCCATCTTCCCCACAGTCACAGTGGGGACTGGAGACCCAGGTGGGCACCCCACAGCACTTCCTACAGCTGACCTCCCCAGCCCAGCTCCCCACTCCTGGTGGGATTCCAGATGGGACTCTCAGCCTCTGCCCCCACCCTCCATGCAGGTTGCAGTGGAGATTCTGGAGGGAGAATCAGTCATCACTTGGGACTTTGACATCCTGAGAGGGGACGTGGTCTTCAGCCTGTACCACAGCAAGCAGATGCCCCAGCCTGGCCGCCAGGAGCCCGGGGCCAGGGCCAGCGGGCAGCTGATGGACAAAGGCTGGGTCCTAGGTGTGGATTATAGCCGTGTCGAAGCCCCTCTTGTCTGCCGGGAAGGGGAGAGCATCCAGGTTTGAGCTCCTTTGTTCATTTATTCATTCATCATACAGGATTGAGTGTTCACTGTGTGCCGGGGTTCTGGCCCTTGACCTCAGGGACCCTGTAGGACAGTCGGGGAGAAAGAACTGGGCAGATTGAGGACTTTGGGGACTCCATTCGCAGAATCCCCCGGGACTCTTGTCAAAGCCTCAGACTGCCAGGCCCCATGCCAGGGGCATAACTCAGAATCTCTGGGCACAAGGCCTGGACTCGGCATCCCTTACCCTCTCCCAGTGATTTCTGATGTGTTAGTTTCAGAACCTAAAGCATTAGAGATGCTCTAAGACTGGGGACAGAATTCAGATGCATCTTGGAACATGAACCCCCCCACCACCACACTATTCACATGTTGCTGGAGCCCAGTGTTTGCAAGTCTTAGACCACCAGCCCCACTCACTCACCCACCCTGCACAAACAGGCTCCGGTGAGCATGACGGGTCTCACCCAGGCTCCCTGAGCAGGAGGCTGTCCTGAGGTGCCTCAGCACCCCACACACCAGCACCCCTAGCACCCTATGTAGCACCTCTATAATCCCTGAAGTTATAACAACTAACACCTCCATTCTCACCATCCAGGCCCTCCACTAACCCTAACCAACCTGCCAGCTCCCTGCCCAGAGCCCTCCTGGGGCAGCAGAGCAAAAGCCAACAAAATCCAGGTGTTTAACCACCTGCACCTGTTCTCTTGCAACCACAGCTCCACCCCAGGCCTCCACTCGTACCAGATCAGAGGGAGGTTCTCAGCCCCCACAGATAGGGGTAACCGAGGGAGAGTCAAGGATGACGTCAGGAGGCCCTGAGAGGAAGACTTGCAGGCGGATTGGTTTGGCAAGGGGCTCCCATCCGTCCCTACGTGGACCAGAGCCTCAGGGAGGGCTGCTGTGTTTCAGGGCTCCCATGTGACCCGGTGGCCTGGCATCTATTTGCTCCAGTGGCAAATGCACAGCCCCCCTGGTAATGCGGCTTGCAGCCTCCCGGGTGTGGAGGACGTCCTGACGGCCCTGCATAGCCCCGGCCCCAAGTGCAAACTCCTCTACTACTACGAGGTGCTGGCGTCTGAGGACTTCAGGTAGGAGGGGCTGGACGGGAATCCTGGGCAGGAACCCCCCCCCCCCCGCCCCCGCCCTCCTCCAGGCCAGGCCCATAGCACTTCTGAGGCCCCTTCCTTCTGGGCTGGGGGACATTGGATTCATTTCCCCCACCTGCTTTTGAGCTTATCCAGGGGCGGGGCCCCAGCATTGGTATTGTTAAAATTCGCCAGTGGTTCAGCACCTGTGTGAGCAATCGGATCCAACACTATGTCCAAATCCTGCTTCAGCTGCAGAATCTCCCCTTCAAATTAAACTCTGGACAGAACCCCAACATACCAGATTGATGGCTGGGAAAAGGGGAGCCCAAAGCCCTCCTATTTGGACCTCCTAGAAACCCATACAACAGGGTCTGGATTGTTCTAGAACATTCTAGAATAGTATCTCGCAGACACCTCTCCCCAAGTGTTGCCTTCCGAGAGAGTAGTGGTTACGACCTCCAGCACTTCCTGGTTGCTCTGTGACCTCAGGCAAGTCACTTTAGCCCTCTGAGCCTCAGCCTCCCCACCGGTTAAATGAGGGCCTCTGAAACCCCCGAATCCGGGGTTGTCATCAGGAAGAAGTGGCTGGCAGAAGCCTGCCCTTCCCTGAGGTGTACCGAAAGCATTTGATGGCAAAAATGAAGCAGAGGGTGATGAGATGGAGCTGGCATTTTCTTCAAGGCTTTACAGTTTATCTTTTAAAAACAAATGTCATTTTGCTTCCTGCTTCATGACATAGCTCTGTTAGTTTCCTCCTTTTTCTTTCTTTCTTTTTTTTTTTTTAAGATTTTATTTATTTATTTGACAGAGAGAGTGAGCACAGGCAGAGAGAGTGGCAGGCAGAGGCAGAGGGAGAAGTAGGCTCCCTGCCGAGCAAGGAGCCCGATGTGGGACTCGATCCCAGGATGCTGGGACCATGACCTGAGCCGAAGGCAGCTGCTTAACCAACTGAGCCACCCAGGCATCCCATCTTTCTTTTTTTTTAAGTAGGCTCCACACCCAGCATGGAGGCTGACATGAGACTTGAGAACTCATGACCCCGAGATCCAGACCTGAGCTGAGACCCAGAGTCAAACACTTAACCAACTGAGCCACCAAGAGCCCCTCTGTTAGTTTCCTTCTAAAATTAATGCTTTATATGCTTTACCGTGGGGTCACATCGAGGCTCCAGGAGGGTGTGCATCTGTATCCATATGCCAGGTGCAGGTCCAAGTACCCTGAAGGCATGTGCAGCCCAGTGTGAGGGATACTGGGCCAGTGTCTTTACTCCACAGAGAGCCCCACAGCATGGGAGGGCTGGTGATTTCCTCTTTGGGAAGCAGCTTGTTTGGGGCACTGGGCGCCAGCCAGTGCAGGGGACAGACACCGTAGACACGAGCATCCAGGGGCTGCTGCCTCCAGGAGGGCAGGTGGCAGCTGAAGGATGGGCTATATGCTGCTTGCCAGCCTGCCTGGTCTGGTCCGTGTGGGGGAAGCTTGCAGCCCTGACCTTCAAGAGCTCACAGAGAACCAGGTCAAGGGCTAGCTCCTGGCCGTCCTTAGTAGGCAGGCGTTGGGCTGGGCCCTGGGGGACCAGACACGGGCTGCCGTCATGGAGCAGGAGGCCACTATGAACAGCAGTGGATGCCATGAAGGTGTTCCAGCCTGGGTCCTTGTCCAAGGTCATACAGCTGGGAGGTGCCAGAGGTTTCAGCACAGGGTGTTGTAAGAGCAGGGGACGAGGGGCCTGGCCTAAGTTAGAGATAGGGCTGGGGACTGCCCAGGCCATGGGGCACCCTCTGGGCCATGCTAGATCCCCAGCTCATGGAAGCCCCTAAATTGTGTGTGGCAGGCTGGGATCTTTGGGGGTGGGTCAGGAAAATGGGTGGAGCCATGTTTCTCACCACAACTTCACTTGCTTTTCCCTCTGCACTTGCCCTCTGTGCCTGGGTGGTTACCAGCCTTGTGGAAAGGGCCCTGGGGCCTCATTTGCAGCACCACCAGCTTTTCCACTGCTGTGTGGGGGCCCCAAGGCTGTGTCTCCACCAGAAGGTAAGGTGCATGTGATGCCCTTCCTCCTCAGGGGCTCCATGTCCAGCCTGGAATCCTGCACCAGCGGCTTCTCCCAGCTCAGTGCCACCACCTCCTCCTCGTCTGGCCAGTCCCACAGCAGCCCCCTGGTCTCCAGATAGTTGCGATTGAGCCCTGTGGGGCAGCCCGCTTGCCTCCCACGTCTGCAAGTGTCCATGGGGTCTGGGACCATGTGCGCTGCAGCCCTGGGTCTGGACGCTGACTAAGTTGGGGCATCTGGAGCCAATGTCAATGATCCAGCTCACGCATTCTCAAGGATGCAAGGACGGAATGATCTTCTTTGGGCTTCACGTAAGGAAAAGCCAAGGAGTGGGTGGGCCACCTTTGGGTCTGCCTGGTCTGGGAGCTCAGGGATGTCATCAGGCTCAGCATCCCCTCTCCACCCCTGGCTCTGCTTTCCCTGGGGCAGCTTCTTTCTCAGGTGTCCTCCCCATGCAGGGGACCCTACTACCATTAAGGTCCATCCCTCCCCCAAGCTCAGCTGCAGAAGAGAACCTCTGTCTCCCAAAGTTCCATCCAAGCTCCCAGAATGGAGTCTAATCAGCCTGCCTGGGTCCCACACTGGTCCTTGAACCAATCACAGTTACCAGGGGACCAGAGAACACTGATTGGCCGACAGGGTCCTGTGTCCGATCTGGGCCAGTTACCGTACCGAGATGGGGTTTCAGCGATTGGTCTACCTGGACCAATGCCTGTTCTTGAAGCCAACCACCTGGTTTGAAAAGCATAAGGAAGTTGCCTCTAGGAATACTGGGGTGCCCTACAGGAAGAAGAGGGAAAGAATGCTGGGTTGGCAGAAATGACTTTCACATCTGATGCTAAAGCAATGCCCTATGTCCTAAGACATGCGTGCTGAGCAGATATAAGAGTTACAGGGTCACTTTCTGTGGGGAGCAGCCCACCCGGGCCTGAAACCCACTTTCCCAGCACTAGGCTAGGAAGTCAGCCTGACCACCACTGACTTGAGGAGGGTGGGGAGACCAGGCAGAGATGAAATGTCTCTGGCTATCTTTAAACTCCTCTGGAGGTCCTTTCTTTCATTGGAGCTGCTTAATGATGACTTTTTTGGTTGTAAGTCACAGAGACCCACTCAAAAGGGTAACCAGTCATGATCCCATGCAACTGGCCAGTCCAGGAGTCCTTGCTTCAGGTAAGGCTGGATCTAGGGTCTGAACATGGCACAGGACTCCCCTGTGGGGAGGTGGGGGTTGTGACTTTGTTGTGTCCACCCTAGGGCAAACCTGACCCCTGCAACCAGCTTCAATATTGACAGACTTTCCCTGAGTTCTCACATGGAAAAGTTTTGGGTATCTTTGGGGCTTGAGGACATGTCTCCTTTCCTTTCCTGGGCTTCCAAAAAGGCAATAAGTCAGAGGTTACTAACTGGCAGCCTGCAGACTGATCTGACTTTTGTTTTGCCTATAGAGGGATTTAAAAATTGGGGGCATTTCATACAGAAATCCAATGGTCCAGCTTCCCTTAGGGATTTGGGACTGTTGGCAAAATGGGGGCCACTATTACCTCGTAAAGGCAATACAACTGTGCCCCTTGATGGGGCTACCCCAGTCCTTACCCCTCTATCAACCTACTCCATGTCACTCACTCACATTATGTGCCTGGGAGGGACCTCACAGATATGGCTCCATCAACAGCTGAGGGGCCAATGTGGGGCCAGATGGCTCAATGGTACTCTGCCCTTGTAGCCTTCCTTACAGCTGGGGGTCATCTCTGGCCAACACCCAGAGTCACTGGGCTTTGCCCAAGGGGTAGGCTTGCAACCAAGGGCTGGATGCTTCCATGCAATCTCAGCATGATGGAACAAGAGAGCAAGGACTACCTTGCATACCAGCCTCACCCCCAAACCTGGAGCAGAGAGAAGGACTACCTTCTCAGAGACATCCTTCTCCCTCCAGGGAGGGGGTCTCATCCACCTCTGTTTGCTCCTCAGGTATAGGAACAAAATCCAAAACTGCATCCTGCATCATGTGTGTGCACATGAGGGAGAGTAGGGGGAGATGGGGAACATTCTCAAAGCTAGTTGCTCCCATGTCACCAGGCATTAATCACTGAGGAATCTGAGATATTTGCACCAGTCTTTAGATGAGTTTCTCACTTGCCTCTAAAACCCAGGTGTGCCCTAGAAGCATTCTGGGCTAAGCTGCCCTAGCACTCCCCATACATTAATTGTCTAGGACTAGCACCAGGGGAGGATGGAGAAGCCTTTCCTTGACTTGGGGTTATCCTTGGGTTGAGAACTGGAACCTGGATCTGTTGTGACCTGTCCAGCCTGGACAAAAGGGATGAGCTTCAGGCCCTCTCACTTCTCCTGAGAGTTCATTCTTTCTCCCATGAGAAGGCTCCAGCTCAAATTGGCTTAAGCAACAAAGGGAATTCCCTGGGTCCTGTAACTGGGATGGTTAAGGGTGTTCTTGTTTCAGGTATGCCTGGATCCAGGAGTGTAGTGTCCTCAGGCTCATATGTTCATCCTCTCAACCTCACCCAGGCCTCCTAGCTCTGTATCTCTTTTCATGCTGGTCTCATCCTCTCCTCTAGTGGGAAAGGTTGCTGCCAGCAGCCCCAAGCCTACACCACAGGGTTCACAATCTCTAAGGCTGAGAGAATTCTCTAACTCAAATCCCAAAGAAGCCTCTGCCTGGCCCTGTTTGAGTAAAGTGCTCACTCCTACAGATGTATTGGCCAAGGGGCTACGGGTCCTATGATTGCCATTTCCTCCAGAAGCAGCGGTGGGATAGGAGAGAGCAGATCACCCCAGGGCAAGGGAAGCTGGACCACAGAAGCAGCAGACAGCCATGATGGCATCTGCTGC
>ML101819.1:0-21958 GCA_003697995.1 Taxidea taxus jeffersonii
TTTAGCCACGAGCTCCTTCCTCTTGCGGCTTGGACTCCCTGATAGCTGAGAGACGATTGACTACCTCACCTTGATCGTACCTTGATTTGTTCATTCTTTCTGATGGGGAAGTGTTCGGGAGGCAGACTGGGGTGAAGCAGGCGAACCAGTTAGGAGTCCGTTGAAATGATCCCGTTTTAGACCAAGGTGTTAGCAATAGAAAACGAAGTACTTGGATTCCAGGTGTAATTTGAAATCAAGAGGTACCGTGGGTTTTGCACATGGAATCGATAATGGAGATTTGAGGAAGGTAAGTCGAAGGTTATTTCCAGATTGTCCCGAACTGAGATTGTTTTTTACTCAGGTAAGCTTAGGAAGACTGCAAGTAGAGAAGGTTTGTAAGGGGGAAGATCAACCTTGGGTAAAATCTGATTGGAGTGAGTTTGGAGCAGGAGAGAAGAAAAGGGAAATTTTGTAAATAAATATTTCAAGTTGTAAAAAGAAGGTAGAGAAATTGGCCAATAGATGGAGGGGGCACTGAAATAAACAGGATTATCAATTTTGTTTTCTGTTTGTAAGGTGAGAGAAACCTGTTTCAACATTTTGTGGGCTGGTGGGAAAGATCCGGTAAGGATGGAAAACTTGGTAATAAAAGAGACAGAAATGTTGAAGCATTGTTCTAGAATAGCTAAGAGAGCATGGATTTGGCCTTTGTTAGAAACATTGACAGTTAATATTGTGGTAATTATGTGCATAGAGACCTTTGTGGTTGGACAGATTTGTCAAAGTTCTCTTTTGATTGTGGCTGTTCGCAGTAAAAGAAGTAAAGTCATCAGCTAGAAGTGAGAGGGGACAGATGTTGGAGATTTGAGCAGAGAGAGAGTAGAAACTAGGGATAGAGGATGAGTGTTGGACTAGGGAAATGTAGTGGAAATGTTGCTAGGCCACGTAAATCTACTTGAGATTTGTGGTCATGAGTATAAAGGGGATTAAGCAGCATAATTGTATTTTTCTCCAGCTAAGTTCAATTCATGTGTGTGAGGGCAGGCACTGAATGAATTAAGAGTTGAAATTAAAAGGGCTGTAGTTTGAAACACCTGATGGCTCAGTTGGTTAAGCGTTTGCCTTCAGCTCAGGTCATCCCAGGATCCTGTTAGGAGGCCCACATGGAGCTCCCTCTCAGTGGAGAGCCTCCTCCTCCTGCCCCTTCCCTCACTTGTACTCTTTCTCTATCTTAAATAAAGCTACAGCCAAGGGACTGTAGCTTTACCAAGAGAATGTAAGGAAGGGAGATGGGGAGGTACAATGGAAATGTCTTGATAATTGGCCATGGAATTTAAGCTGGCTAAGAAATGGAGTGAGGATTCTTAGAGTAGGAGTTTAAAAAGTTGGAAGATCAGTGTTTTGTCCCCATGAAGTGGAATGATTGCCATCATCCACCTACTAGAAGGAGTAAGTTGCAGAGGCTAGAAAGTGATAGTTGGAGAGTAGGATTCTTTTTTTTTTTTAATTCTAGTATGCTTAACGTACAGTGTAATATTAGTTTCGTGTGTACACTATAGTGGTTCAGTACTTCTCTACATTACTCAGGGCTTATAATGGTAAATTTAATCTTAATCCTCTTCACCTATTTTACCCATCTCCCCAGCCACCTCTCCTCTGGTAACCATCAGTTTGTTCTCAGTAGTTAAGAGTCTGTTTCTTAGTTTGTCTCCCCCCACCCCACCCTCCGCTTCGTTTGTGTTTTTGTTGTTGTTGCTTTGTTTTTTAAGTAGGCTCCACACCCAACGTGGGGCTTGAACTGACTACCCTGAGATCAAGAATTGCATCCTCCATCAATTGAGCCAGCCGGGTACCTTCTCTTCCTTTTGTATTGTTTCTTAAATTCCTCATATTTAACAGTGAGATCATACGGTATTTGTCTTTTTCTGACTGACGTATTTCACTTAGCATTATACTCTCTAGGTGTATCTGTGTTGTGGCAAATAGTAAGACTATTTTTATAGCTAATAATACCCCATTGTTTATATATACCACATCACCTTTATCCATTCATCTATTGGTGGACACTTGGGCTGCCTCCATTATTTGGCTAAATAATGCTGCAGTAAACAGAGGTGAAATACCAATGGAAAAAAATTCAGGACAATGTAAAGAAGCAGAAAGGCATTTATTCAATGCTCATGGGTTAGAAGAACAAATATTGTTAAAATGTCTATACTACTGAAAGCCATCTACAGATTTAATGCCATCCCTGTCAAAATACTAACAGTATTGTTCACAGAACTAGAACAAACAATCCTAAAATTTGTGTGGTACTACAGAATAGCCAAAGTAATCTTGAAATTGAAAAGTGAAACTGAAGGTATCAAAATTCCAGATTACAAGATTTGTAACAGATTGGTAGTGATTAAAACAGTATGGTACTGGCATAAAAATACATACATAGCATATAGCTCAATGGAATAGAACAAAAAACCCAAAAATAAGTGCACAATTGTGTGGCCAATTAATCTTTCACCAAGGATGAATGAATGTACAATGGAAAAAAAAAACAACTCTTCTACAAATGTTGTGCAAAAACTGGACCACTTTCTTTCTCCATACACAAAAATTAACTCAAAATGGATTAGACACCTAATGTGAGATCTGAAACCATACAAATTCTTAAAGAGAGTACAGGCAGTAATCTGACATTGGTCATAGCACCATTTTTCTGGATAGGTCTCCTGAGACAAGCGAAATAAAAGCAAAAGTTATTGGAACTACATCAGAAAAAAAGTTTCTGTACAGCAAAGGAAACAATCATCAAAAGTAAAAGGCAACCAATGAATGGGAGAGGGTATTTGCAAATGACATATCCAATAAAGGATTAGTATCCAAAATATGTGAAGAACTGATAGAACTCAATACCCAGCAAACAATCCAATTTAAAAATGAGCAGAAGAGGGGCTCCGGGCTGTGTGAGTCAGTAGAACATATGACTCTTGAACTCAGTGTTGCACGTTCAAGCCCATCCATTGCTGGATGTAGAGCTTACTTTAAAAAATTAACTAAAAATTAAGAAAAGAATGGGCAGAAGACATGAACAGACATTTCCAAAGAAGAAGACAGATGCCAACACACATATAAAAAGAAGCACAGCATCACATCACAAAGGAAATGGAAATCGAAACCATAATGAGGGGTGCCTGGCTGGCTCAATGGGTAGAGTAAGTGACTCTGGATCTTTGAGTCATGAGTTGACCCCCATGTTGGGCATAGAATTTAACTTTAAAAAAAAAAAAAAGCCATACACACAGTGAGATACCATCTCACCTGTCATAATGGCTAAAATTAAAAAAAAGTGTGTGTGTGTAAGGCTGTACAGAAAAGGGAACCCTCTTGCACTGTTGGTGGAATGCAGATTGGTCCATCTGTGGAACACAGTATAGAGGTTCCTCAAAAAATTAAAAATAAAACTACCTTAAGATGTAGGAATTGCACTACAGGGTATTTACCCCAAAAAAGACAAAAACTCTAAGTCAAAGGGATATATTCACCCCTATGTTTATAGCAGCATTATTTACACTAGCCAAATTGGAAGCAGTCCAAGTGTCCATTGATCTGTGAATGGATAAAGAAGATGCGTTATGTATGTATATACAATGGAATATTACATAGTCATAAAAAGGAATGAAGTCTTACCATTTACAACATGCATAGAACTAGAGAGTATAATGCTAAGTGAAATAGGTCAGAGGAAAACAAATAGCATGTGAATTGATTTTTTTTTTTAAGATGTTATTTGTTTATTTGACAGAGAGACAGCGAGAGAGGGAACATAAGCAGGAGGAGAGGGAGAAACCACCTTCCCACTGAGCAAGGAGCCTAATGCAGGCCTTGATCCCAGGACCCTGGGATCATGACCCGAGCCAAAGGCAGACGCCTCTGATTTGACCCTTATGTGGAATTTAAGAAACCAAACAAACGGGCACCTGGGTGGCTTGGTTGGTAAATCGTTTGACTCTTGATCTCAGCTCAGGTCTCTATCTCAGGGTGGTGAGTTCAAGCCCCACATTGGGCTCCATGCTAGGCCTGGAGCTTGGGGGGAAAAACGGGGGGGAGGGGGAGAAAGAAAGAGAAAGGAAAAAGACAAACCAAAAAAGGCTCTTAACTATAGAGAACAAACTGATGGTTAGGAGAGGTGGGTGGGGGTATGGGGATTAAAGAATATACCTATGATGAAATGAAATGATTTTTAAAATAAACATGGGGGTGCATATATCCTTTCAAGTTAGTGTTTTTGTGTTCTGTGGGTATTCAGTGTGGTTACTGGATCATAGGGTAGTTCTTTTTGCAGGGGGTGGATAGTTCTATTATTAATTTTTTGTGTGATCTTCATACTGTTTTCCATGGTGGCTGGTCCAGTTTGGATTGTCACCAACAGTGCAGGAGGATTCCTTTTTCTGCACATCCTTACCCACACTTGTTTCTTGTGTTCTTGATTTTAACCATTATAACAGGTGTGAGTTGATATCTCATTGGGGTTTTGATTTGGATTTGCCTGATGATGAGAGATGTTAAGCATGTGTGTGTTTTGGCCCTCTGTGTCTTCTTCCAAGAAATATCTACTCATCTCTGCTGCCCAGGAAGAGTAGGATTCTTTAAACCAAGTTTATGGAAAGCTTGTAGTTATTGATTATTATAAGCAAGAACCATATCAGTTAGTGGCTGCTATTGAGTGGTCTACAAGTTCGTAGGTAGGGAGGAGTTTATTTAATAACCTGCAATGATAGGATATTGGAAGTATCATCTACATGGGTTTTTAAAGGATCAGGAATGACAGGGGTTGACTGCAAAGAGTACTGGGATATAAATCTTGAAATGAGGAAAGGTGGCTTAGATGGCTGTAGATGGTTGCATAAAGAGGAATAGTAGATAGTGGAGTCTGGTAACGGGGTTTTTTTAAAAACAGTTTTTAGGAAGGATGGAGGAAGAAAAATCTGGAAGTGGGTGTGAGAAGGAAGATTGCTTTCCCATCTGTGGTACAATAATTTGAGGGAAATGGAGGGGAAATACTTCATTTGAATGTCTGTAAAGAAAGAAGCATCTTGGGGCGCCTGGATGGCTCAGGGGGTTAAAGCCTCTGCCTTCGGCTCAGGTCATGATCCCAGGGTCCTGGAATCGAGTCCCGCATCGGGCTCTCTGCTCTCCAGGGAGCCTGCTTCCTCCTCTCTCTGCCTGCTTCTCTGCCTACTTGTGATCTCTGTCTGTCAAATAAATAAATAAAATCTCTAAAAAAAAAAAATCTTTGGGGAAAGCTAGATTTTTTTTTTTTAAGATTTTATTTATTTATTTGACAGAGAGAGGCACAGCGAGAGAAGGAACACAAGCAAGGGGAGTGGGAGAGGGAGAAGCAGGCTTCCCGCTGAGCAGGGAACCCAATGTGGAGCTTGATCCTAGGACCCTGGGATCATGACCTGAGCCAAAGGCAGACACTTAACGACTGAGCCACCCAGGCACCCCAAAGCTAGATTTTAAAACAAGATGAAGGGAGTATCCAGAGAAGAGGTTAAAGATACTGGGAGCAGGATTTGGTGATTACTCGAGATCACAACAGAAGCGTCAGCAATTGAGAATTGTAGAAGATGGCAGAATTGAGGAGTACCTTGGGAAACCTAGGCTACTACTGCTGGTAACCGAGAAACAGATACATAAAGACAGTGCTCATGTCCTGTTCTGGTGGCTATTGTGTAATAAATCACCCAAAACGTAGTAACTTGAAACAGTAATAATGGTGGGATGCTGGGGTGGTTCAGTTGGTTAGGCATCTGCCTTCAGCTCAGGTCACGATCCCTGGGTCCTGGGTTTGAGCTGCATGTCAGGTGCTCTGTGCAACAGGATCCTGCTTCTCCCTCTCCCTTCTGCCCGCTGTTCCACCTGCGTATGTTCTCTCTCTCTCTCTCTCCCTCTCCCTGTCAAATGGGTAAATAAAATTTTTTTTTTTTAATACTTTTTTAAAATTTTTAAAGATTTTATTTATTTATTTGTCAGGGCGAGAGAGTGCACAAACAGATAGTGGCCCAGGACTGAGCAGAGATTGGCAGCCTTTTCTTTTTTCTTACTTATTTTTTTTTTTTTTTTAAGATTTTATTTATTCATTTGACAGACAGAGATCACAAGTAGGCAGAGGCAGGCAGAGAAAGAGAAGGAAGCAGGCTCCCCGCAGAGCAGAGAGCCCGATGTGGGCCTCGATCCCAGGACCCTGGGATCATGACCCGAGCCGAAGGCAGAGGCCTTAACCCACTGAGCCACCCAGGCGCCCTCTTACTTATTTTTAGAGGGAGAGAGGGCAAGTAGAGCAAGATAGATGGAGAAGGAGAGAGAGAATCCCCAGTGGGCCCCATGCTTAGTGCAGAGCCTGACATGTGGCTCTATCCCACAACCCCGAGATGATGAACAGGGCTGTAATTGAGAGTCAGATGCTTAGGTGGCTCAGTCGGTTGGGCATCCAGCTATTGATTTTGGCTTGGGGCTTGATTTGGGGGTCAGGCTGCTTGCTCAGCACCGAGTCTGCTGCTCTCCCTCTCCGTCTGCTCCTCACCCCACTCTTATGTGCACACATACTCTCTCTCAGTCTCTCTCACTCAAATAAATGGATAAATCTTTTTTAAAACGAGGGAGGGATGCCTGGGTGGCACAGTCATTAATTGTCTGCCTTCGGCTCAGGTCATGATCCCAGGGTCCTGGGATGGAGCCCTGCATTGGGCTCCCTGCTCAGTGGAAGCCTGCTTCTCCCTCTCCCACTCCTGCCTGTGTTTCCTCTCTCTGTGTGTCCTTCTCTGTCAAATAAATAAATAAAATCTTAAAAAAAAAAAGTCAGGCACTTAACCGACTGAGCCACCCAGGTGCTCCAACAGCCATTTCTTTTCTTCGTGATCTCTGTGTGGGCTGGTTTGGATTTCCTTATACCCCTTTATAGCCCTTCCCTCTCATTCCTCCTCATCTCCTATTCCCCCAGTAACTGCTGGATCGCATTTTATGTTACCACAGATTAGTATGCATTTTCTAGAATTTTATAAACATGAAATCTAGGTTAGCTTCCTTTATTCAATAATAGTTATTTTGAGTTTCATACATTTTGTTGTACATATTAGTTCATTCCTTTTTACTGCTATAGTGCCTCACTGCATTAATATACTATGATTTGTTTATCCTTTCACTTGTTCATGGACATTTGGATTGTTTTCATTTGGGGCCTATTACTAATAGAGCTGCTGTATTAGTGGAGAAGACTTTGTATGTACATAAGTTTTCATTTCTCTTGGAAATGTACTCACGGAGTAGGTGTATTTAAACTTTCTTTTTTAAAGATTTTATTTATTTATTTGACAGACGGAAATCACAAGTAGGCAGAGAGGCAGGCAGAGAGAGGAAGGGAAGCAGGTTCCCTGCCAAGCAGAGAGCCCAATGCGGGGCTCGATCCCAGAACCCTGGGATCATGACCTGGGCCAAAGGCAGAGGCTTAACCCACTGAGCCACCCAGGCGCCCCGTATTTTAACTTTTTAATAAGCTGCCTTGGGGTGGAGGGTGCCTGGCTGGCCCAGTCATTAGAACATGTGACTGTGGATCTCAGGGTTATGAATTCAAACCCCCATGATGATGTGTTGCCCACTTTAAAAAAAAAAAAAAGAAAAGAAAAAAAGCTGCCTTGGGAGCACCCTACTCTTTGTTAAATGCGATGCTACCCATTGAATAAATTCAGTATGACCTTTCAAAAAGGGAGGGTGTCAAACTCTTCTTTCAGAGTGATTGTACCATGTCACATTTTGACTAGCAATGTGTGACATTTCCATATTTTCCACATCCTTTTTAATATTTGGATTGGTCATTCTTGTTATCTTTAGACATTCTAATGTAGTGCCATCTCAAGATTTTATTTATTGTTCTAAAGTTTGTGTTTGTTAGTTTAAGTAATCTCTGCACCCAACATGGGACTCAAAAACTCAAAACTCCACCAGCCAGGCACCCATAGTTCATGATTTTAGTTAGGATTTCCTTAATGACTGATGATATTGATCGTCATTTTTTTTTTTTTTAAGATTTTATTTATTTATTTGTTAGAGAGAGAGAGAGCGAGCAGGCACAGGCAGAGGCAGAGGGAGAAGCAGGCTCCCTGCCGAGCAAGGAGCCCGATGTGGGACTCGATCCCAGGACGCTGGGATCATGACCTGAGCCGAAGGCAGCCGCTTAACCAACTGAGCCACCCAGGCGTCCCTTGATCGTCATTTTATGTGCTTATTTGCTACGCATTTACTATCTTCTTTGACAAAGTGCTGAGATCATTTGTCTTTTGTTATCTATTTACTTATTTATTTATATGGGAGAACACAAGCAGAGGAAAGGGGAGGAGAGGGAGAAGAGCACTCCCCATTGGGCATGGAGCCCAGCATGGGGCTCCATCTCAGAATCCTGAGATCATGACCTGAGCCAGAGTCAGATCTTTTTTTTTTCAGAGTCAGATCTTTAACCACCTAAGCCACCCAGGCAGTTTTGTCTGTTTTTAAATTGGATTTTGTCAATATTTGCAAGTTCTCCAAATATGCTAGATACAAAATCTTTACCAGGTAGATAATTCACAGATATCGTCTCCCAGTTTGTGGCTTGCTTTTTCAATCTCTTAACATTGTCTTTTTAGGAATAGGAATTCTTCATTTTGCTGAAATCTAATTTTTCAGGTTGTTTTTTTTTTTTTTCAGTGTTCTTTTTGTGTAGGCAAACTAAGGTCACAAGGATTTTTCTCTTAAGTCTTACAGTTTTGTTTTACATTTCTGTGATCCATTATGAATTAATTTTTGAGTATGGCTCAAGATAGGGATGCAAATTCTTTTCTCTGCATAAGAGTTTCCAATTGTTTCAGCACCGTTTGTTGACACTACTATGCTTTCTCTACTAAAATGCATCTGTACCTTTGTTTCAAATCAGTCATATGTGTGTGGGACTATTTATGACTCAGCTTTATTACATTAGTCTATTTATCTATCTTGTGTTAATACACTTTTTGATAACTATAGCTTCACAGTACATCCTGAAGTCAGATAAATCCTCCAGCTTTGCTTTGCTTTTTCAAAATTGTTTCAGCTAGGGGCACCTGGGTGGCTCAGTGGGTTGAGCGTCTGCCTTCCACTCAAGTAATGATCTCAGGGTCCTGAGATCGAGCCCCGTGGGCTCCCTGTTCTGTAGGGAGACTGCTTCTCTCTCTCTCTCTCTCTCTCTCTCTCAAATAAATAAATAAATAAGATCTTTAAAAAAAGGAAAAAAAGGTTGTTTTGGCTCTTCTAGGTCCTCTGTATTTCCATTTGAGTTTTAGAATCAGCTTGTCAATTTAATAGATGTTGTTCCTTGAACAGCATTGGTTTGAGCTGCGCAGGTCCATTTGTATGTGAATTTTTTGCCATAGATACAGTACACTAATATAAATGTATTTTCCTTATGATTTTAATATTTAGTTTACTTCAGTGTAAGAATACAGTATATAATACTTCTATCAAATGTGTGTTAATGGGCTGTTCATGTTACTTGTAAGGCTTCTTTCTGGTCAGCAGTAGGCTATTAGTGGTTCAGGTTTTGGCAGGTCAAGTTATGCTTGGTTGGCTCAGTCAGTAGAGCATGTGACTCCTGATCTTGGGTCGTGACTTCAAGCCCATGTTAGGTATGGAGCCTGCTTAAAAAAAAAAAAGAAAGTTATACACAGGTTTTGGCCTGGGGGGCAATGGGGGGGGTAGAGAGGAGTTGGCACCCCTGATCCCCCCAACCTGTTGTTCAGGAGTCACATGTACTTTACTTTCCTCTTAAAACTGCAGTTATATATATTTGATGCTAACAGCATTGGGTTTGTTTTTTTTTTTAACCTAAGATTTCCCTGTTCATATCTTAGTTGGATGAAGCTTATTTTCAGTAGATTGCTCTACAAAGACTAGTTGAGTTTTGTGTTCTTGCACATTGTAAGTTAGTCTTGGTACTTGAAGGATAGGTAGGGTGTATCACAAGATCCTCGGCTTATACTTTTTCTCATAAATTTTCTTTTTTTAAAGATTTATTTATTTATTTATTTGACAGACAGAGATCACAAGTAGGCACAGAGGCAGGAGAGAGAGAGCGGGGAGCAGGCTCCCTGTTGAGCAGTCAGCCTGAATGTGGGGCTTGATCCCAGGACCCTGAGACCATGACCTGAGCCGAAGGCAGAGGCTTAACCCACTGAGCCACCCAGGCGCCCCATTTTTCTTATAAATTTCTATGGGACAGTCTAATACTGATTTTCTTTATTTTGTAAATGACTTGGTCTTTTTGTTTACAGGCTGTAAGGTTTTTTTAGAGTTTGTTTTTGCTTTTGTTTTTTTAGGCTTTATTCTTCAGGGACCCCATTTATACATTTATTAAATATTCTTTGCTAATCATTCATATTTATCATTTCACTTTGTTTTTCTTTCTTTCTTTCTCTCAGCTTTTTCTTGGGACCCCTTAAGTCTTCAGTCAAATGTGTTCTTCTTTGGTTACTTTGTAGCCAACATTACTGTTTCTTACATTTCTTTCTTGATTTTAACTCTTGATTCAAATCTTGCCCTTTTGCCATTTTGTCATCTAAGTTTTTTATTTTTATTTTTTTTATTTTTCTATTTTTTTTTAAGATTTTTTTTATTTATTTGTCAGAGAGAGAGAGAGTGAGCACAGGCAGACAGAGCGGCAGGCAGAGGCAGAGGGAGAAGCAGGCTCCCTGCCGAGCAAGAAGCCCGATATGGGACTCGATCTCAGGAAACTGGGATCATGACCTGAGCCGAAGGCAGCCGCTTAACCAACTGAGCCACCCAGGCATCCCTTATTTTTATTTTTAAAAAATGTTTTATTTATTTGACAGAGATCACAAGTAGGCAGAGCAGCAGGCAGAGGGCAGTGGTGGGGGCAGACTCCCCACTGAGCAGAGAGCCCGATGCAGGGCTCAAATCCCAGGACCCTGAGATTATGACCTGAGCCAAAGGCAGAGGCTAAACCCACTGAGCCACCCAGACGCCCCCATCTAAGTTTTTTAAATACTTGATTCAAGTCAGTTTGTGGATACTAGTTTAAGAATATTTAATTTCAGTTGGGTGTTGTGTTTTCTTCTTTTTGTGATTGTTATTTGGGAAGTTTTATCAGCTAAAATATTTTTTGTTATAATAGCTTTGTATAAAATCTGAGGTGTCTTTAATTTTCATTTTGAAATGTCCCGTTTCCCTGATCTGACAATAACCATTGCTATGTGAAGATTTTGAGTTGCTCTGTGTTTTTACTTTAAGATTTTATTTATTTATTGGACAGAGAGAGACACAGCCAGAGACAGAACACAAGCAGGGGAAGAGGGAGAGGGAGAAGCAGACTTCTGCTGAGCAGGGAGCCCAATCTAGGGTTCAGTCCCACAACCCCAGGATCATGACCTGAGCCGAAAGCAGACAACCGCTGAGCCACCCAGGCGCCCCTGTGTTTTACTTTTAAGAGCGCCCTCTCTGGGGGCACCTGGGTGGCTCAGTGGGTTAAGCCTCTGCCCTTGGCTCCGGTCATGATCTCAGGGTCCTGGGATCGTCATGATCTCAGGGTCCTGGGATCGAGCTCCGAGGGCTCTCTGCTCAGCAGGGAGCCTGCTTCCCCCTCCCTCTCTGCCTACTTGTGATCTCTCTCTCCCTCTCAGTCAAATAAATTAAATCTTAAAAACAACAACAACAACACACCCTCTCTAGGGCACGTGGGTGACTCAGTCATTAAGCGTCTGCCTTTGGCCAGGTCATGATCCCAGTCCTGGAATCAAGCCCCACATTGGATCAAGCCCCTGCTCAGTGGGAAGCCTGCTTTTCCCTCTCCCTCTGCTGCTCCCCCTGTTTGTGTTCCCTCTCAAGCTGTGTCTCTCTCTGTCCAATAAATAAATTAAAAAGAACGCCCTCTCCAATGGAGCTGGGTGACTCAGTCCTCCCACATCAGGCTCCCTGCTCAGTGAGGAGCCTGCTTCTCTCTCTCCCTCTGCCTACCTCCCCCCTGCTTGTGTTCTCTCTTTCCCTGTCCCGTTCTGTCAAATAAATAGATAAAAATCTTTAAAAATAAAATGAAATGAAAATTGATTAGTCACTATTAATTTATAACCTTAAATATTTTGAGAATTTTTTTATAAAGATTATTTTGTTGAGAGAGAGAGAATGAGAAAGAAAGGGAGAGCATGGGAAGGGGGAGGGTCAGAGGGAGAATCAGACTCCCCACCGAGCAGGGAGCCCAATGCAGGACTCGATCCCGGGACTTCAGGATCATGACCTGAGCTGAAGGCAGTCGCTTAACCAACTGAGCCACCCAGGCGCCCCGAGAATTTTTTTTAATAATCTTGACATAATGTAAGTCAAGTGGGAAAGAATATTTTTTGGACCTCAGATACTGCGGTCAGGCTAGCATTACTGTAGTCTATGTAAAGTCAAGGTAATGGCCAAGTACTTTCCCACACTGCCAAGCTAAACCATTTATCGGCTCATAGAAAGGATTGAAACATGGGTTACCCTTAAACATACTTATTCATTAAATTGTGGAGCATTCACTTTTCAGCATACCTCTTAGAGCATTTACATAGGTCTAGCTTTGGGGGTAATGTCACATACTCTCTAAGTAGGTAGGCTTTCTTTAGTTTTATTTAGGATTTTAAAGACCTGTTTTTAGTGTAATTTCATTATGTCTGGAGTAAGATGGCTCTTGATATTATCTAACATACATTTTGATGAAATCCATATAAACGTTTTTGTTCTTTACCCTTCCCAGAGTGATGATTCTGACATTTGGGATGATACAGCATTGATAAAAGCTTATGATAAAGCTGTGGCTTCATTTAAGGTATGAAATGTTTACTTACTCATTTCCTTATTTCCTCATGTTAATCATTTGATTAAAAAAATTAGCTGATGTCATACTTAAAGTGTTAATATACATATCACTCAGTTCTAATTTTGAAGACCAATAGATACCATTGGTTAGTTAACTTACCTGATAATATGATAATCTTCCTTTAAAAGCCGATAGGTTCTCTGTATGTCATCCCTTTAGCAAAGGCAAAAAGTTGAATTTTAAACACTAATTACTTTTAATGTGTTTGCATTGTATCAAACAATAGAATTCCTCTAAGTCAGATTAGTGGAAGGGCAGCCTGAATTATAAATTCCATTTAACAAGCCTTCACTGAGATAATAATGATAAATATCAGTAGTGCTATAATTAGTACTGTATGTTAATGCTAAATGCTGTAGAATGTGTACAGCATTTTAGGCACCGTTCTAAGTGCTGTGCTTACATTAAATTAATCTTCCCCAAATCCTGTGAGTTGATTATGAAGTCAAGTGTTCCTGCTGGTAGGAATATACTGTTCTTTTAGGGGCTGTAGTCTCTTTGTGGCCCAAACAAGACATTTACACAGTTGTCTGCCATTATCACATTCCCTACCGTGTGAGGTGTTTGGTTTTTTTGAGCACCATGCATGGGCCTTCAGTAGTCCAGGCAAAGAGCATATCCTCAGAGCACCAGGTACAAAGTCCGCTTTTTTCCCTCAGTCACTTCTGTAGCATGAGGTAAAGATCAAACCTGTATGTCATCCTTGAAGCTGAATTCAGATTTGTCAGTAATGCTTTACAGTATACCCTTAGAGTAGAAGCATACTAATGCGGGGTTCTGTAAAATGCAGGTTAAAGTAGGGCTCAGTATTGGATGGAATTAACGATACTGCAGAGGGACGTAGTCTGAGTAAAGGAAAAGATAGTTTACGTTTATTTATTTTTAAAGATTTTTATTTTAGAGAGTATAAGGAGGAGGTGGGGCAGAGGGAGAGGGAGAGAGAATCCCAAACAGAGCCCAGCATGGGATTCAGTCTCACAACCCTGAGATCATGACCTGATTTGAAACCAAGAGTCAGATACTTAACCAACTGAGCCACCCAGGTGCCCTGATAGTTTGCTTTTAATTGTGTTGAGTGTGAAGTAAATGTGAAGATAAGAAATGGGTAATTGGAAATGTTGGATTGAATGAAGAAGAAATGTCACCTGAATAATAGCTTTAAAAGTCTGCTTGCATAGAGGTTATCATTGAACTAATAGGAATAGATGATCATAAGCAGGTAAAGAAGGGTGGACAGTTCTTTTCGGGAATGCCCAAGTTTAAGACTTGATCAGAGGGGCGCCTGGATGGCTCAGTGGGTTAAAGCCTCTGCCTTTGGCTCAGGTCGTGATCCCAGGGTCCTGGGATCGAGTCCCGCATCAGGCTCTCTGCTCAGTGGGGAACCTGCTTCCTCCTCTCTCTCTCTGCCTGCCTCTCTGTCTGCCAAATAAATAAATAAAATCTTAAAAAAAAATAAATAAGACTTGATCAGAGACGTAATAAAGCATTGGAGGTCTCTGCATTGCTATATCCAAAATGTCATGAATTTCAAGACAAATGATTAGCAGAATATAATGTTACTGAGAGGATGAGAGTGAGGACTTAATTAAAGGAGTCCTTAGAGGGACACTTGGGTGGCTCAGTCGGTTAAGGGCCTGCCTTCAGCTCAGGTCATGATCCTTGGGTCCTGGGATCGAGTCCCACATTGGGCTCCTTGCTCAGTAGGGAGCCTGCTTCTCCCTCTGCCTGCCACTCCCCCTTGCTTATGCGCTCACGCTCTCGCTCTCTCTCTCTGACAGATAAATAAAATCTTTAAAAAATAAATAAAAGGGTCCTTAGAGCTGATAGCTGTATGATACCTTCCAGAATAGTTTTTGTATTGTGTGGGATGATGGAAAGAGGAAATAGAAGCTGTCTGAGTGATGGGACCTTCAGATAACATGAACATTTTTATTCTTGTTTTCATAGCATGCTCTAAAGAATGGTGACATTTCTGAAGCTTCAGATAAACCAAAAGGCACACCTAAAAGAAAACCTGCTAAGAAGAATAAAAGCCAAAAAAAGAATACTACAACACCCCTGAAGCAGGTTATTTTAAAAAATTGAGATTAAACTTCAAAGAATTTGTTGCTGTTTTTAAGAATAGTGTAAAATATTTTTAACTTAAATGATTAGTGTTTTCCATTGGCAGGTAACCACAAAATATCTAAAATAGCTATTGAGCTTTCTATAGTTTAGGAACATGCGTGTTAATAAACGTATACTGAATTGGATGGGAATGATCCGTTGAAGATTGTGTTTACTTTATGTGAGGGGTGCAGTAGAGGAACCCAATGCTATTTAAGAGGAGTACCGCATTACCCTAATCTGAATTGGCAGTGTTCTACTTAAGCTGAGAGATGGCTATGCTTTTTTTCCCCCCACTTTGGACCACACATTCTATGGGCCCTTGACCTAATACCCAGGAACCAAATATTCTGGGTGGAATCATATCTTCTATTTAAAATAGTAGACCCAAAAGCTAAATATTCTGGTGTCTCATCAGTTCCTTTAGTTTTATCATTACCAAGGGGGAAGAGAGTTAACATTTGACAAGCTCTCCCTGTGTCCTGGGTCAGAGTACAGGACACTTTACACACTTTCCCCCTTTCTGTTCTTTACAGCAAATACATGAGGTAGATTTTGTTGTAATTAACAGATGAGGAAAATGAGACTTAAAGAGTTTAAGAAACTTGTCCATGATTATATAAATGGCAGAATTTATATGGCAAATCTGTGGCTTGATGATACAAACAGAATTATATTGGAAATTCATACTTAAGTGTTTTTGGCCCCAAACCTTTTTATATGATTCTGCATTCCAGGTGAGTTAACTGGAGACTGTCCCCTTCACAACCTACCATACCCTACCTAAACAAGATTGCAGTTCATCCTCTTTAAAAGAAGTATGTGAGTGTATGTATCTTTGGTTTCTTTTATAGTGGAAAGTTGGTGACAAATGTTCTGCCATTTGGTCAGAAGACGGCTGCGTTTACCCAGCTACCATTGCTTCAATTGATTTTAAGAGAGAAACCTGCATTGTGGTTTATACTGGATATGGAAATAGGGAGGAGCAAAATATGTCTGATCTACTTTCCCCAGCCTCTGAAGTAGCTAATAATGTAGAACAGAATGCCCAGGAGGTAAGGATACGGAGGGGGAAAAAAAAAGAGAGGGGATGAGAAACTAAATACTATAACTAGTTGTTAGTTTGATCTACTGAAGCACTAATTCTTTTTTTTCTTTTTTTTTTAAGATTTTATTTATTTGACACACACAGAGAAATCACAAGTAGGCAGAGAGGCAGGCCGGGCTGGGGGGGAGCAGGCTCTTCGCTGAGCAGAGAGCCCGATGTGGGACTCAATCCCAGGACTCCAGGATCACAACCTGAGCCGAAGGCAGAGGCTTTAACCCACTGAGACACCCAGACTGCCTAAAGCACTAATTCTTTTTTAATGATACCTTTCGGGACGCCTGGGTGGCTCAGTGGGTTAAGCATCTGCCTTCAGCTCAGGTCGTGATCCCAGGGTCCAGGGATTGAGGCCCGAATTGGGCTCCCTGCTCAGCAAGAGCTTGCTTCTCCCTCTGATGCCCCCCTCCCCCCGCTTGTGCTCTCTGTCACGCTCTCTCTCTGACAAAAAAATTAAATCTTTTAAAATATTTTTTTTTTAAAAAGATACTTTTATAACAAAAACACATCTGTTTTTTCTTTTTAAAGAATGAAAATGAGAGTCAAATTTCAACAGATGAAAGTGAGAACTCCTCCTCCAGGTCTCCTGGAAATAAACCCAATAACATCAAGTCAAAAGCTGCTCCATGGAACTCTTTTCTCCCTCCACCGCCCCCCATGCCAGGATCGGGACTGGGACCAGGAAAGGTACATTTCTTTTTTTTTTTTTTTTAAAGATTTTTTATTTATTTATTTGACAGACAGAGATTACACAAGTAGGCAGAGAGGGGAGGGGAGAAGCAGGCTCCCTGCTAAGCAGAGAGCCCGATGCGGGACTCGATCCCAGGACGCTGGGATCATGACCTGAGCCGAAGGCAGCGGCTTAACCCACTGAGCCACCCAGGCGCCCGGAAAGGTACATTTCTACTCAGAAAAGTTTTCCCAGGAAATAGTTAAGAACTTTCTACTCCTCCATTAGGTGAGTTTTAGCTTTTCTGTGAAACTGTAGTTTTCTGTAGATATTCTAAATCTACACTTGAAAATTTTTTGTAAAGGAAATAAGGTAGTAATGTAATGCAGAGTATTTTATACTGAAAGACTTTCCCAACTATTTATGGAGGATTGCATGTTAGTCTGATGATGTAGTGAACTTAAGTTAGAAGGTATTACATACGGTGTTTTATGGTCAGCAGGGTGTTATGCTCTAGTTTCCCACGTCACTTGAGTAAGTGTATAAAAACTGGAGGAAAACACAGCATTTACATCTAATACAGATTAAATCCTAGGGTGCTCCCAGATCGTTCTGTAGAATAAAATGCAAATAATATTTTCCTATATAGTTCTTTTGGCTGTAAGTAATGAACTTAGAAAAGATTTTTACTGGGGCACCTGGGTAGCTCAGTCGATTAAGTGTCTGCTTTTAGCCCAGGTCATGATCTCAGGGTCCTGGGATCGAGCCCCATGTCAGGTTTCCTGCTCAGGGGGAAGTCTGCTTCTCCCTCTGCCCCACTTCCCCCATTCCCCATCCCCCACTCATTCTGTCTCTCAAATAAATTAGTTAATTCAATCTTTGGAAAGAAAACATTTATTTTAAGTTGTGTCATGGAACCCAAGTAGGTGTCCCTATCCAGTTTGTTTTTTTTTTTTTAATATTTTATTTATTTATTTGAGAGACAGTGAGAAAAAGCATGAGTGAGGAGTTCAGAGGGAGAAGCAGACTCCCTGAGGAGCTGGGAGCCTGATGTGGGACTCAATCCCGGGACTCCAGGATCATGACCTGAGCTGAAGGCAGTCGCTTAACCAACTGAGCCACCCAGGCGCCCTATCCAGTTGTTTTATATAAACAGTGATTTCTTCACTGGAGGTTATAGTATTCAGTCAGCAATAATAATAAATTAAAAATCATGACTTACTAAAGCTTTTTCTGAAGATTTTCTGTGAGAGATTTCTTACTAGATTTATATTATAATTTCTAGAATGATCAGACCTCTTAATTTATATATCATACTTTATTGGTCTCGAGTCTGGTTTTTCTTTTTCTTTTTTTCTTTTTTTTTTCCTTTTGGACAGAAGTTGGATTTATTGGTGGGCTTGAATACAACCGGAGGGGGTAGGCCAAGGTTCTCATGAGTGCAGAGTCCTCCATTTGTCCGAGGGGCCATAGTTAGGGATGTATTTGACCCCACAGCCATCTAAGATAAGCCACTTTTCAGCCACCATGTCTTCAAATTCGTCCGCATTGAACTTAGTAAAGCCCCACTTCTTGGAGATGTAGATCTTCTGGCAGCCAGGGAACTTGTACTTGGCCCTGCTTAGGGCCTCAATCACATGCTCCTTTTTCTGCAGCTTGGTACGGATGGATATGATGACTTGGCCAATGTGGACCCTGGCTGCTGTGACCTGGGGCTTTCCAAAGGCACCCCACATACCTGTCTGCAGCCTAAATTGGAGATAGCCATGAGGTCAGACCTCAACATCTACTGGAACAGGCTGTCTCCAAGGTCCCTTAGGGCAACCCATACAATCAAAAGGCTGCATACTACCAAGGAGGCTACTGTTTTCTTATTAAGTGCGAGGTTTACTAATTTGTACAATATATGCGAGGTTTATTAATACGTACAATACTAATTGTACAATAATATGTAACTCAAAGGACATCCATAAAAAGATTACACAAGTAGTAAAACTGGGGGGGAGATAGTCTTTTGTGATTTACATACCTTGCTAAACATACTATCTCTGATTTATTAGGTAATTAGTTTGATTTTCTTTCTTAGTTTGATTTTATTTTCTGAATGTTTATATTTATTTATAAATATAAATGTTTATATATATTTATATTCTGTATATAGAAAGGAAATGAGGAATATCTAGATTTATGAGTCTTCACTATTTGGTATATGAAACTATTTCATCTTTTTTGATATGAATAATACATTATTCCTGGTGGTTGTTTTGACTCTTATGGCACCAAATCATTTTCCTCCTTCCATGTGTAAATGGGTACATTAATCTTCCTTTGGAATGTTCTTTACAGCCTGGTCTAAAATTCAGTGGCCCACCACCACCTCCACCACCACCACACTTCTTATCATGCTGGCTGCCTCCATTTCCTTCTGGACCACCAGTAAGTGCAAAAGAATTCAGATTAAACGTTGCTTTCATACATACTTAGGGATTTAGCAGCACATAGGTGATTGTGAAATGTCATTTTAGACCTATGGTCAGATTCTAGTGGGTAACAATTGGAACTAAACCCCAGGTTTTTGTTTTTTTTTAATGCCCTTCTGCCACCCAGACTCAGTCCTCTTATTGACCCCAACTCTGAGCCTTATATACCTTCCTGTCAGAAACTATATGTTATTCTGTAGGGTGGTATCTTACTCAAAAGGATTTAATTGCATTGCAAGTAAGGATTAATCTTTTGCTCTTCCAGATATGCTTGGATGTTAACTTTACATAGACTGTGTGGATATCTAATGGCAGACTTCTGGATATCAGCCGTAGGCTAGATACAAGACGCTTTTTAGCAAATTGCATGTGTTCCAGTGGGGGCAGTGCAGTTGTTCTACTCAAGACCTTTACTTAAAATGCTGTCTGGGTGGTTTTGAGTAAAACTAAAAAAAGTATGGATACTTGGGATGTCTAGGTGGCTCAGTTGGTTGGGTATCTGACTCTTGATTTTGGCTCAGGTCATGATCGCAGGGTCATGGGACTGAACCCCACATTAGGCTCCATGTTCAGCATAGAATCTGCTTGAGATTGTTTCTCTCCCTCTTCCCCTACCCACCGGCATGCATGCTCGCGCTCTCTTTCTCTCTCTGAATAAATAAAATCTTAAAAAAAAAAAAAAGTATAATATACTTGGTCTTTTACCCATAGATGATTAATGGAATGGAATAATAGTTCAAAAGTCAAAACAAAATACCTGACACTTTACATGATGTATCATCTTTTGATTCTTACTTATTTTGATTTTGTTGGTCTTTTGTTGTTACTCGTTGGCTTTCTCAAAATGTCTTTTTTTTTTTTTTTTTAATTTTAAATAGGAAATGGCATAAAATATAGGGGAAGATACAACAGATATCCAGCATTCTTTATGTAAAATGGATGTCCAGACTTCAGTTTTTGTTTATTGACTTTAAAGTACGTCTTTCTCCATTTCCAGATAATTCCCCCACCACCTCCCATATGTCCAGATTCTTTTGATGATGCTGACGCTTTGGGAAGTATGTTAATCTCTTGGTACATGAGTGGCTATCATACTGGTTACTATATGGTAAGTGATCACTTAGCATCTTTCCTGACAACCACTTTGTGGTTATGTGACTTTGTTTTGTGACTCAAAAAGTGGTTTGTTATGTTTGGTAGATCCTAAGGATTGAAAATCACCTTAAAGTTAAAAAACACACAATTATTTGTTTAAAGCTTACATTATTCTTATATTGTCCCTGCTAAGTGTAACTGTAGTGCATTTAAAATTTTTTCATGTTATTAGATAATGTTGATAATGTTTTTTTTCTTTTTTTTTTATAATATGTTTTCTAATTTAGTGATGCTCTTTCCAAATTATTTTCCAGTCTTATTAGCCTCTTTTTTTTTTCCTTAAGATTTTTTATTTATTTATTTGACAGAGATCACAAGTAGGCAGAGGGAGAGGGGGAGGCAGGCTCCCCACCGAGCATAGAGCCTGACGTGGGGCTCGATCCCAGGACCCTGAGACCATGACCTGAGCTGAAGGGAGAGGCTTAACACTGAGCCACCCAGGCACCCCTAGTCTTTCTCTTTCAATCTGAAATAAAAATGATTGTAGGAGGGGCGCCTGGGTGGCTCAGTGGATTAATCCTCTGCCTTTGGCTCAGGTCATGATCTCAGGGTCCTGGGATCGAGCCCCGCATCAGGCTCTCTGCTCATCAGGGAACCTGCTTCCCCCCTCTCTCTGCCTGCCTCTCTGCCCACTTGTGATCTCTGTCTGTCAAATAAATAATCTTTTTTTAAAAAATGCATTGTAGGGACGCCTGGGTGGCTCAGTTGGTTAAGCCGCTGCCTTCAGCTCAGGTCATGATCCCAGCGTCCTAGGATCGAGTCCCACATCGGGCTCCTTGCTCGGCAGGGAGCCTACTTCTCTCTCTGCCTCTGCCTGCCACTCTGTCAGCCTGTGCTCACTCTCTCTGACAAATTAAAAAAAAAAATGCATTGTAGGAGGTAGAGAAAGAATGAGTAATATCTTGAAAAAAGAAAGACAAAAAGTGTTAAGTTCTTATTGTGCATAGAGGAAGGTCTGAGGTGATAATCCAGGCTGGACGTTAGGGATGGAAGCTCCATACTTAGCATTTGATATATCAGTCTGTTGCAGACATGTAGTAGTGGGATTTATCAATAAATTTTTACTTAAGGAATTTTACATGTGATATCCTTCCACTGCCAATCACTATAGTTCCTCCAAAGTCAGAATCATAATCTTCAAAATAGCACTTTTTTTTTTCTAATTTATTTGACAGAGAGAGACAGTGAGAGAGGGATCAGAAGAAGGGGGAGTGGGAGAGGGAGAAGCAGGCTTCCCATCAAGCAGGGAGCCCGATGCAGGGCTCGATCCCAGCACCCTGGGATCATGACCTGAGCTGAAGGCACAAGCCCAACAACTGAGCCACCCAGGCACCCCAAAATAGCACTTTTAAAAAGAACTTTTGGGGACGCCTGGGTGGCTCAGTTAGTTGAGCGGCTGCCTTCGGCTCAGGACATGATCCCAGCCTCCTGGGATCGAGTCCCACATCGGGCTCCTTGCTCGGCGGGGAACCTGCTTCTCCCTCTGCCTGCCACTCTGCCTGTGCTCGCTCCTGCTCTCTCTCTGACATAAATAA
>ML101819.1:22058-35910 GCA_003697995.1 Taxidea taxus jeffersonii
GTCTCTCTCTGTCAAAAAAAAAAAAAATCTTAAAAAAAAAAAAAAAATTTAAAAAACTTTTGTTCAACCCACATTTGTCAGTGTCAGTCCACAGTTCTTTCAGTTGGGCTTCTTTGGTCTTCCCTTAAATGTGGATATACTTCACAAATTCTCTACCTGCAACCTTTTGGATCCAATTTCTTGACCTTAGGACCTTAGAAATCAAACTGCAGTCAAATGCTCTAGCCTTGAGCTATACCCCCTAGAAATCAAACTGTAGGAAGTACACTGATTGCTATTTTGGCAAATGATCTAAAATTTTTATTCCTTGATTTTTTCTAATATTGAAAAGTCTTTAACTTCCACTGTACTCTATGAGCCTAGCAGAACATATTACCAGTGTCATTGTCTCCACAGCAATAACCTTGCTATGATGGAAGCATAACCTTTGTCTCAAGTCACTGTAATTTAAAAAAAAAATTTTTTTAATTTTTAAATTTTTTAAAAGGAAGCTGTTATGCCATGCTGAGTTTACAATGTGATATTGTAGGTTCTTGAATTTCTGGTTAATTAATGTTTAGAAGAAGAAAAACAACTGACTTGCAGGTGTAATTTTTTAAAATGTATTACTTATACATTAATACTATTATTTAAAAGCTAATGTTGAGCTGTTGTATAACCTTGGTGTATTTATATTGTATGATGAAATTCCCCTTTTAATAACCAGCAAGATAATGGAAAGTAACAAATTAAACAGTTTATGATTTGAGACCAATCACTTAACTTGCTAAGATTCCATTTTCTGCACTTCACATTTCTCTCCATATATTTTTTATTGTGAAATATTTTGAAAAATGTAGGGGCGGCTGGGTGGCACAGTTGGTTGGTGTCAGACTCTTGGTTTCAGCTCCGGGTATGGTCTCAAGGTTGTGGTCTCAAGCCCTGCCTCAGGCTCAGCACAGAGTCTGCTTGGGGTCCTCTCCCCACCTCTCTCCACCCCTCCCCTTTTACATACACACTTGCATACTCTTTCTCTCTGAAATAAATCTAAAATATATATATAATATATAAACTATTGATGTAACTTGTGATTATTTTTCAATTTTTTAGAACAAGAGAGAGCTCTTTGACCCAGATGCACTGTATTTTGATTTATTTTCAGCTTTATATTATGCATAGGTTTATGGTTTTATTTGGTCATTGTTGTAAACTTTTTATTGAAATACATGTGCAGAAAAATGCATATATTAGAAGTCAACAGCTTAATTAAAAATAACATTATTGGGATGCCCAAGTGGCTCAGTCCATTAAGCATCTGCCTTCAGCTCAGGATGACCCCACAGACCAAGTCCCACACTGGGCTCCTTGCTCAGCAGAGAGCCTGCTTCTCTTTCTGCCTGCAGCTCCCCGTGCTTATGGGCATGTGCGCGCGTGCTCTCTCTCTGACGAATAAGTAAAAATCTTTTTAAAAGAAAACAAAGAGCTGTATTTTAAAAAAACAACAACAAAATATTATCATAATCCTGAAGCATCCTTGTGTTTCCTTCTAGTCACTACCAATCCATTTCCTAAGGGTAACCATTTTCTTGACTTCTAACATCATAAGATTAGTTTTGCCCTTTTTTTTAACTTTTATGATTGGAATAAAACTGATGCAGAGTTCATTGTCACCACCCTGAGATCGTGACCTGAGCTGAAATCAAGAATCAGATGCTTAACCAACTAAGTTACCCAAGCACCCCAACAATTTGAATATATTTAATTTGAAGGATGGCATGGATGAAAATTAGACTTGGTAAAATTATATTTATAAGTACTATTTGAAGTACTTGATCATACTCTGTTATGAAAACCTAGCAGATTTTCACTGGACTTAACAACTGTGATGCTGACCATTAAATTGCAGATGTTTCCGTTTCTTTCCTGAGTTCGAGCAACAGTTCTTGGGAATACAGCCTAGTCCAGAATATTTGCCACAAATTCATGACCAACCTATAACTAACTTGTTCCTAAGAAAAGATCTTTAAGGGGTGTTATTTGTATACCTGCATACATTAAAATGTAAAACATTTATATTCAGAAGTATAAAGAAATCGCAGTTTCCTAGATATTGCATTTTTTCTCTTTGAAATTGTTACTATTAAAAAGAAGCCAGGGCGCCTGGGTGGCTCAGTGGGTTAAGCCTCTGCCTTCGGCTCAGGTCATGATCCCAGGGTGCTGGGATCGAGTCCCGCATCGGGCTCTCTGCTCGGCAGGGAGCCTGCTTCCTCCTCTCTCTCTCTCTGCCTGCCTCTCTGCCTGCTTGTGATCTCAGTCTGTCCAATAAATAAATAAAATATTTTTTTTAAAAAAGCCACTACTCATTATTAAGTTTTCTAACAGCTTAAATATGTTTTAACCACCACTGCCTACAGCTAACTTGGGTTTGTTTTTTGGTTTTTGTTTTGCTTTGGTACAAAAGGTGTTCTGTTAAGGAAGGCATGGAGAGAAAGTTGCTTCCCTGGGATTGTGAGGCACAACTCTCAACCAGCTTTTTTTTTTTTTTTTAAGATTTATTTATTAGTGGGGGGAGGGGCAGAGGGAGAGAGAATTTTTTTTTTTTTTTAAGATTTTATTTATTTATTTGACACACAGAGAGAGATCACAAGTAGGCAGAGAGGGAGGGGGAAGCAGGCTCCCTGCTGAGCAGAGAGCCCAATGTGGGGCTCGATGTGGGGCTCGATCCCAGGACCCTGAGGCCATGACCTGAGCCTAAGGCAGTGGCTTAATCCACTGAGCCACCCAGGTGCCCCAGGGAGAGAGAATCTTAAGCAGGCTTCTGAGCCCAGAGCCCAATGCAGAGCTCACTCTCACAACCCTGAGAACATGACCAGAGCTGAAATTAAGTCAGACACTCAGCCAAATGAGCCACCCAAGCGCCCTTCAATTAGCATTTCTTAACCATTGCTTCACAGAAACATGCCAGACAACTTTTCCATTAGCAACCTGTTCGCATCAGGACAGCCAGACAGAATTTGGGTCCACCTCTTAGCCTCTGGAAATCTAGAAAGCCAAGCATAATGCAGATGACTTAAGAGTAGTGTTTTTGAAATAACATGAAATAAGCTATAACTTTAGTACTTACTAAGAGTAAATCACTTTTAATATATCTTGTGATCTCTAAAGTATAGATTAGTAGTAAAGTGGAAAGTTGATACATGTGTAGGGAAAGAAGGACACATGGAAGCCAGAAGAGAGGAATAGGGCATTTGGGTTAGGTCTGACCAGGAAAAACAAATAAGTATTTGAGTACTAGTCCTGCTTTTTTTAACTTCTAAAATGTTCTTTAGTACATAGTCTCTAATGGTTTTGTTTTAATAAATGAGAGTGACACAGTGTATATTTTACTTGACAGAATTAAGGTATAAATTGACTCAGGAACATCACTAGACTTCATGAAAGAAAATTTCTTAATTACAGCCTAATAGTTGTTTATCCTGGGATCACTTTTAAAGCATATTTAGGGGCGCCTGGGTGGCTCAGCAGGTTAAAGCCTCTGCCTTCGGCCCAGGTCATGATCCCAGGGTCCTGGGATCGAGCTCCGCATCGGGCTCTCTGCTCGGCGGGGAGCCTGCTTCCTCCTCTCTCTCTGCCTGCCTCTCTGCCTACTTGTGGTCTCTGTCTGTCAAATAAATAAATAAAAACCTTTATTAAAAAAAAATAAAGCATATTTAAAGGTCGTGAACTTATTTTCTGATGATACTTTGTTAAGTAGAACTAGTAAAATGTGTTATGTGAACAAAGTGGAAATGTTTATGCTATTCTTTTAAATTCCTTTGTTTCCTTACAGGGTTTCAAACAAAACCAAAAAGAAGGAAGATGCTCACATTTCAATTAAGGAGTAAGTGTACCATTATTATAAAAATGAACCTTTTGTATAAATTTCACAGCATATGTTTAAAAAATTGAAACGGTGGGGTGCCTCCGTAGCTGAGTTGGTTAACCATCTGCCTTGGGCTCAGGTCATGATCCTGCGGTCCTGGGATCGTGGCCCATGTGGGGCTCCCTGCTCAGTGGGGAACCTGCTTCTCCTTTTCCCTCAGCCACTCCCCCTGTTTGTGCTTGCATGTGTGCATGCTCTCTCTCTCTCTCCATAAAATCTTTTTTCAAAAAAAAATTTTTTTTATGAAATGTTAAAAAATAGAAAAGTTAATAGAAAACTATTAAGGGGCACCTGGGTGGCTCAGTCATTAACCATCTGCCTTTGGCTCAGGTCGTGATCCCAGGGTTGTGGAACCGAGCCCCACCTCAGGCTCCTTGGTCTGCTTCTCCCCTCCCTTTCCCCTGCTCTTGCTGTTTCTCTCTCTGTCAAATAAATAAATAAAATCTTTAAAAAAAGAAAACTATTAAATACATTTTTATTTTTAATTCAAGTACAATTAACATAGTGTTATATTAGTTTCAAGTATACAACACAATGATTCAACAATTGTACACACTATTCAGTGTTCATTTGTGTACTCTTAATTCCTTTCACCCACTTCACCCATGTGCTCACCAGCCTCCCCTTTGTCAGCCACAAGTTTGCTCTCTGTTTAAGAGCCTGTTTGGGGGCACCTGGGTGTAGCAGTTGGTTAAACATTCAACTCCTGGTTTTGGCTCAGGACATGAGATCGAGCCCTGTGTCAGGCTCTGTGCTCAATGCAGAGTCTGCTTGACTCTCTCACTCACCACACACACACACACACTCTCTCTCTCTCTCTCTCTCTGTCCCTCTGCCCCTCCTGCTCATGTACTCGCCTCTCTCACTCTCTCTCTAAAATAAATCTTTTTTAAAAAGACTCTATTTTGTTTCTTTTGTTTCTTTGATCTTTGGTTTTATTTCTTAAATTCCACATATAAGTGAAATCATACGGTATTTGGCTTTTTCCGATTGACTTATTTCACTTCCTCTCATTATACTCTGTACAGCCGTCAATGTTGTCTTAAATGGCAAAGTTTCATTCTCAGTAATGGCTAAGTGATAGTCCATCGTGTGTGTGTGTGTGTGTGTGTGTGTACATAACACATCTTTATGTGTTTCTCTGTCAGTGAATAGTTGGGTTGCTACTGTATCTTCAGTATTTTAAGTAATGCTGCAATAAACATAGGGATGCATATAGCTTTTCGAATTAGTGTTTTTGTTTTCCTTGGGCAAAGAGCCAGTGGTGGAATGACCCAATCATATGGCCTATTTTTAATTTTTTGAGGAACCACAGTGGCTGCACCAGTTTGCATTCCCACCAACAGTACATCAGGGTTCCTTTTTCTCCACATCTTTACCAATACCTGTTGTTTCTTGTGTTGTCGATTTTAGCCATTCTGACTGGTTTTGAAATGCATTTCTCTGAGGAGTAGTGATATTGAGCCCATCTGTATGTCTTCTTCATGTGTCTGTTGGCCATCTGTATGTCTTCTTTGGAAAAATATCTATTCATGTTGTCTTCTCATTTTTCATCTGGGTCGTTTGATTTTTTTTTCATGTTGAGTTGCATACATTCTTTATATATTTTGGATATTAAGCCCTTAGTTGAATATATCATTTACAAATACCTTCTCCCATTTGATAGGTTTCCTTTTTGTTTTGTTAGGTTTCTTTCACTGTGCAAAATCTTTTTATTTTGGTGTAATCCCAGTAATTTGTTTTTGTTTTTTGTTTTTGTTAATTTATTGTTTTGATTTGCCTTACCAAAGGAGAGAGCGCCAAATCCTAACCACTAGACCACCAGGGAAGCCCTCCAAAGGAGACATCTAGAAAAAATTTCTACAGTTATTGTCAAAGTGATTACTGCCTATGTTTTCTTTTAGGAATTTGATGGTTTTAGGTCTCACCTTAAGGTATTTAATGCATTTTGAGTTTATTTTTCTGTATAGTGCAAGAAGTGGTCTAGTTTCATTCTTTTGTATGTATGTAGCTGTCACAATTTTCCTGACACCATTTGTTGAAGAGATTGGCTTTTCCCCATTGTATGTTCTTGTCTCCTTTGCTGAAGAATAACTACAATAGAAGCATGGGTTTTTTTTGAGTTCTCAATTCTGTTCCATTGATCCATGTGTTTTTCATGTGTATGCCAGTACCATACTGTTTTGATCAGTACTGCTTTGTAGTCTTTCTTGAAATATGAGATTGTGATACTTCCAGTTCAGTTTGTCTTTAAGATTGCTTTGACAATATTCAGGGTCTTTTGTGGTTCCATACAAATTTTAGCATTATTTGTTCTAGTTCTATGGAAGATGCTGGGTATTGTAATAGAGACTGCATTAAATTTATAGATTGCTTTGGGTAGTATGGACATTTTAATAATAATCTTGCTCCATGAACATGGAATATCTTTCTATTTGTGATCCTCAGTTACTTTCATCAGTGTTACAGAGTTTTCGGTGTACAAGTCTTTAACCTCCTTGATTAATTTTATTCTTAAGTGTTTTATTGGTTTGGTTCAATTATATAAATGGAACTGTTTTCTTATTTTCTGTGTCTGCTAGCTCATTAGTAGTGTACAGAAATGAAACAGATTTCTCTACACTAATTTTTGTATCCTATGACTTTACTGAATTCATTTATCAGTTCTGAAAGTTTTTTGGTGTAGTCTTTAGGGTTTTCTATATACACTAGTATTAAATACATCTTGATGTCAAAACAATGTGATAAAACGTTGATGTACATTCTCTCGTGATGTCAAAGTATCATCCCAGCAAATACTTGGTTAGTGGTGTGGAAAGAAAAACATCTTTATGGTAAAGATATCCTTAGACTTAGTGATGATACTGCACCAGTGTGGGTGGACAGCCAGACTTGGTTTTTGATTTGTGATGCAGTGTGAAATAAGACTAAATCATCTCTGAAGTGTTTTGGTCAAAAGAGTTTAACTGGAATTTTTTTTTTTTTAAGATTTTATTTATTTATTTCACAGACAGAGATCACAAGTAGGCAGAGAGGCAGGCAGAGAGGGAGGGGGAAGCAGGCTCTCTGCTCGGCAGAGAGCCCAATGCGGGGCTCAATCCCAGGACCCTGGGATCATGACCCAAGCTAAAGGCAGAGGCTTTAACCCACTGAGCCACCCAGGCGCCCCTGAGTTTAACTGGAATTTAATCAGGCCTATAAGATCTACTTTTCCACTCACTGGAAACAGCTGGGGATAGAGCAGCAAGTTAAATGACACCACAAAAGAAACAGCTGGGGATAGAGCAGCAAGTTAAATGACACCACAAAAGGATCACATGGGTCTAGAACGTGAAATGTTGCAGAACATAACTGGCTTCTTTTCTTTGAAAAGTCAGTGAAAGAAAAAAAAAAAGGCATGGAGTAAGTGTTCTAGATTAAAAGTGACTTATAAGACATAACAGCCAAATGCATTGTGGCCTTTGTTGGAATCTGATTTGAAGGGCCATCTACAAAAGTCTTTAGGGTTGAAGAAACTTGAATATGGACTGGATTTTAAATGAAATTAGATAACCGTTGCTAATTTTATGAGCTACGATGGGGGTGTTATAGTATATGGAAGAATGTCTTTAAATTTGCACACTCAAGGTATTTGTGAAGAGTTAAAATGTTGGGTATCTTTTTAAATTATATAGCTAAAAAGTACCTTAAAAAAGTTCAGTATTTGTAAATTGGTAAAAGCTGTGTGTCTACCATTGCGTTCCTTTTTCACATACTGTTTTATACTTTCCATATTCATCTATATTGTATAGAGATGCCATCATAGCATTTTGGGCACACATGTGTATCCGTATTTAACATCTCATTTTAATGTTTATTATATATTGTTTTTGTCAGATTGTTTGCCTACATGTTAAGCCACTGTTCATTTAGTTTGTTAGCTTTTGGCATTCTGGATAATGTTACTCTGGGTACCTTCTTATATGTGGTAATTTGATTCTGCTTTTTCATAGCCTTCAGGTTAATTTCTGTTGTGACTGTGATAGAAGATTGTGGACATTCTGTGGTTCTTGATGTTTCCATGTTGCCTTTAGAAGCAGATTTTGGGAAAATGTTTTTTCTTATCAATTTGAAAATGAGTGTTACCTTCCTGGGAGGAGTATTTTTAAAATTACATAAATCATCACATTTAGAAGTATAATTACCCAGGTGCACCTGGCTGGCTCCATCAGAACATGCGACTCTTAATCTTGGAATTGCAAGTTCGAGCCCTTTATTGGGTGTAGAAGTTACTTAAAAATATTTTTTAAAAAAATTTTAAGTATAATTACTTGTATTTCATTCTTTGATTAAAGTCGTTTTGGGACGCCTGGGTGGCTCAGCTGGTTAAGCGGCTGCCTTCGGCTCAGGTCATGATCCCAGCATCCAGGGATCGAGTCCCACATCGGGCTCCTTGCTCGGCAGGGAGCCTGCTTCTCTCTCTGCCTCTGCCTGCCACTCTCTCTGCCTGTGCTTGCTCTCTCTGGAAAATAAATAAATAAAATCTTTAAAAAAAAAAAAAAAGTCGTTTTCATTCAGTTGAAGTTCTTTAGCTAGGCTGTTCAGCCAAGTCTAAAAAGGTGAATAGAAAAATGAGGGCGTGAAATTATCTAAAATGTTCCAGGCAGAGAATGTACAAAGCCCAAAGTAGGTCAAGGTGTTTCAAGACCTAAGGTAGATCTGTCATTCATTATTTCTAATGCCACCCAGCCTTCTTGTCCACCCCCATCTATGGTAATTTCTCCCCTTTGAATGTGCTATTTCTGTTACATCGTTTTTCCCATTATATTTATTGTTTAAGTATGTGTCTTTTCTCTGTCATTAGAAACAAGGTACTACATCTCAGTTTTGATCATGTTGGCAATATTTTGAAGTCTAGGATGGGCTTAGAGCATAGGGTGTCAAATAGTAAATGGAAGAGAATTTTGGAGTTGTTTTCAGATCAAATATTTATTTAATCCATCATGAAAGGTTACCCATCAGTTCTCTTTTTCACTAGTTTTGGGTTTTGGTGTTTTTAAAAAATATTTCAGAGAGAGATCATGCACAAGCAGCAGGTGGGGGAAAGGGGGAGAGGAGGAGGGACAAGCAGACTCCCTGCTGAGGAGGGAGCCTGATGCAGTGGGCTCAATTCCAGGACCCTGAGGTCACAGCGTGAGCTGAAGTCAGACACTTAATCACCTGAGCCACCCAGGGACCCTATTTTTCACTAATTTTAAAGAAGACTTTTCTTCATAACAAATTCTATGTTATTTGAATGGTTTGGAAGGTTGAGGTAATTGTAGTAATGGCTTTTGACCAAGGGTCATTTTTTGAGCTGAAGGCAGATGCTTAACCCACTGAGCCACCCAGGGGCCCCAGGCACTACTGATCTTAAATTAAATAATGAATAATGAAGCAGCTTCCCCCTTAAGTACAGACAGAAAACAGCAGTCATCACACTGTCTAGAGTAATCCCAGTAATAAAGTTAAAACAAAGCTAGTTTTCTAGCTTTCGTTGTAAGAATTGTCCTTGCAGTTGTGAGGAATCCTAATTGGAAAATTCCAGGGTTTGTTTCTGAGCCACAGTAGTAGCTCCATTCGGAAGAGAGACAGGTGAGGTGACATACTGGAAGAGTGCCTTCATTAAAGGATTGGCCAGAGATCACTATACTTCAGTCACGTTTAGTAAACATAGCTTTTCTGTGCATGGTTGCCATTAACATAAATAAACTGTGGGGTTAATGGTTTTTAACAGTTAAAAACTTCTAAGGCATCTGTTTGAAGCTTTTGATGAGTGTAAAAACAATTAAGTTCAGAAATCAAATTCTGAACCTTGAATAAGAGCAATTCCTGCCACTGCAGAGAGAGTCTGTGTTTTGTATACGGCAGTTTGGAGAAGACATTCATTATATAGTTCTCTCACTAAGTACTTAGCATTTGGTCATTCTTATGTATGAATCATGGCCTTTCAGAAGGCCTCAACATTTGTACATAGCCCACATTTTTTTTCACAGTACCTTCTTTTGAGGTATAATTTATATACAGTAAAATGCACAGATTTAAAATGGAGAGTTTGGGGGTGCCTGGGTGGCTCAGATGAGCGTCTGACTCTGGATTTTGGCTCAGGTTGTGATCTCGGGGTCCTTGGATCAAGCCCCTTGTCAGACTCCCCGCTCAGCAGAAGTCTGCTTATCTCCCTCTCTCTCTGCCCTTCCCCCTGCTCAGCCTCTCTCTTGCTCTGTCTTGCTCTCTCCCTCACTCTCACTGAAATGAATAAATCTTTAAAATAAAATGGAGAATTTGTTCAGTTTTGAGAAGGTATATCATTGTTAACTACACCTTAATCAAGATATAGAACATTTTCTTCAGTATAAAAAGTCACCATCTTGAATTCTGTGATCAAAGATTACCTATTTTAGAACTTTATATGGGAGAATCCTATAGTATGTACTCTTGTGCACAGGATTGTTTTTAGTTATGATTATTCATGAGTTCAGCTGTTGTCCTAAGATATTATATGTAATATATTTTGAAGATAACAAGTAATACGGTTAAGAAAAGTAATTTATGAGCTTTGAAGTTCTAATCGTTTCATTACTCGTTATTATGACACATAAATTGGTCTTTTATATATGTGTCTATATGTCTGTATATTTTTTTTAAAAGATCTTATTTATTTGACACACAGAGATCACAAGTAGGCAGAGAGGCAGGCAGGGGTGGGGGGAAGCAGGCTCCCCGCTGAACAGAGAGCCCGATTCGGGGCTCGATCCCAGGACCCTGAGATAATGACCTGGGCTGAAGGCAGAGGCTTAACCCACTGAGCCACCCAGGCGCCCCGGTCTTTTATATTTTAAAATGGCACATAATTTGGAGTTTATATTTCACTTCATTCATTCATTCATTCATGTACATTGAGGGATTTTATTTGGATGTATATATTACATCCCTAGAAAAAGAATCCCAGGATTTTCCCTCCTCTGTGTTTTCATCTTGTTTCTTGATGGTCCATGATGCCAGCTGAGTTTGTGAAGACAATGAAACCAAACTGATGGGACAGGAACATTATTCTGCCATTTTTCTAGATCTTTCAGTTGTTCATCAAATCTGGGCCTGATCACACGTGTTTAACCTTCCCATGAGGTTTACAGCAATTTTCCCAGCTCTGTGATCATCAGTGATTTCTATCACCAGTGATAGAAATCATCATCACAGTTAGAAACTGAATGATGACTCTGGCCTAATAACAACTCAGCATTGTTAATGCTCTTGAGAGCATCAGCCAGGGCATTCACAGGCACCACTGTGACAGCCCGGACGGATGGCGGAGAGCCGTATTTCACTAAATAAAACCAGATCTTGGTTTCCAGGCAGAAGACAGATGTGAAGCATTGTAGTCTTTGTGTTTAGATAAAGACTTCTTGCTAAGAGTAAATAAAATTTTACTTTCTGGAATTTGTTTTCAGCAGACTCCTTAGGTTTATTAGTTTGGGTTTTTATTGTAAAGGAAAGTAGAAAGTGCACATGAAAGATTACTGAGTGTACTAGGTATAGCTTACTTCATTTGATCTTTATAGCGCCATCAAGTTAGATATTACTATTCCCATTTTACAGACAAGAAAAAGACTCATAAAGGTGAAATGGCTTTTCCTTGGGTACAGAGTTAGTGATGGCACTCTGTATGACCTCAAAACTCTCCCTCCAACTCTCAGTGCCCCTGCAGCTGCTTCCCAGCTCCATGGTACCTGCATAATTTTAGGATTTGGGCAAGTACCTAAGTAGAATTTTTTTTTAATATATATATTTTTTAAGATTTTATTTATTTATTTGACAGAGAGAGAGATCACAAGTAGGCAGAGAGGCAGGCAGAGGGGGAGGCAGACTCCCCGCTGAGCAGAGAGCCCGATGCGGGGCCCGATCCCAGGACCCTGAGATCCCAGGACCCTGTGATCATGACCTGAGCCAAAGGCAGAGGCCCAACCCACTGAGCCACCCAGGTGCCCCCCTAAGTAGAATTTTTACACAAATTTCGGGAGCTCCTCATTTTCAAATCCCTGCTTTCTAGACCCTACCTCTTTAGATAATAGGTCCCTTATTCCAAGGCCCAAACTTTCTCTTTTTCCACATATGAAGAACAATACCTGTTCAAGCTCTGCCTTGGAAATTGTGTCCTCCCAAAGTGGGGTGAGTGGAAAACTCACCTTAAGTGTTTGCTTTTTTCATGGATCTCTGCCCTGTGCTATATGTTGCCCAATGCTGACTTTCATAATCTATGGAAGGAAAACAAGTATACTGCTACCTGTTCCTCCTGTTATTTTAAGTTTTATTATTTATCTCTACACCCAATGTGGGGCTGAAACTCAACGAGCCTGATGTCGAGAGTCACACAGTCTTTAGACTAAGCCAGCCAGGCACACCAGTTCCTCCTGTTTTTTTTTTTCCTTTTTTGAAGATTTTATTTATTTGACAGAGATCACAAGTAGGCAGAGAGGCAGGCAGAGAGAGAGGAGAAAGCGGGCTCCCTGCCGAGCAGAAAGTCGGATTCGGGGCTCAATCCCAGGACCCTGGGATCATGACCTGAGCCGAAGGCAGAGGCTTTAACCCACTGAGCCACCCAGGCGCCCCAGTTCCTCCTATTTTTAAACAAACATTTCATCATATTTTTCTTGGAGACTTGACTCAGTGACACAATTCTTTGCAGCACCTTTCCCATTCTGTAACAATTTTCAGTTATTCCGTGTTTTTAACCGACTGAGCCACCCAGGCACCCCCTGTTCCATGTTTTTTTTTTTTTTTTAAGATTTTATTTATTTGACAGAGATCACAAGTAGGCAGAGAAACAGGCAGAGAGAGAAGGGGAAGCAGGCTCCCCATCAAGCAGAGAGCCCAATGCAGGGCTCGATCCCAGGACCCTGAGACCATGACCTGAGCCAAAGGCAGAGGCTTAACCCACTGAGTCACCCAGGTGCCCCTATTCCATGTTTTTAAAAGATAACTCCATTGTGATGGTTAAAATAAAATATATGAAACAATGATATTATAATCTGTTTATCTCAAGTACCTAAAAGTAATTTGTTACACTTGGGGCCAGTGATAAATGTTCCTACAGGGTAATAAGACATCTGTTTGGGGCTTTCTTGTTTAACATAGTTCCATAGAATTATTTCTGTGTATTGATGATTAATTTCAGGTATTGAGCTTTAGATTGTAAGTAGTTCTGTAAAGATCATGGTATGTTGTCATACTGCTTCCCCCCAAAAATAAACTAGTTAGCAATTCCTTTATTCTTCCTCCTTATCTAATTGCTGATTAGCTCTGTGTTACAGTTGAAGATTTATTTTTTCCATTGTTCTTTATAAAAGTTCTAAAATAGTTTGAATCTGTTTTTTAACATTACAGGTTTCCCCCAATACCTGGAAGTAGAGCATTTCTGGGAAACCTTTCATAATCTGAAATAGCATAAAGCCAAGAAGTACCATTTACCTTTAATTTATATGGAAAATTTCTGAACATCCCAGATGACAAAAGTAACCGCTTGGGATTTTCTGGTACCTTACACAACTCGCTAGCAGATGGACAAAATAAATCGAGCTAAAACACAGATGTACAGAAATACAGCAGCAGGATGCTGAGACGCCCGGGAAGGAGCCTGGCCGTGCCTCTGTAACAGCCTTTGCAAAACACACACTGAACGTTATTTCTGGGTTTTGCCTTATTTTCATAAAAATGTAAATCCTCTTCAGAGGGGACGCCTGGGTGGCTCAGTTGGTTAAGCAGCTACCTTCGGCTCAGGTCATGATCCCAGCGTCCTGGGATCTAGTCCCACATCGGGCTCCTTGCTTGGCAGGGAGCCTGCTTCTCCCTCTGCCTCTGCCTGCCACTCTGTCTGCCTGTGCTCACGCTCTCTCTCTCTAACAAATAAATAAATAAAATCTTTAAAAAAAAAAAAAA
>RCUC01131187.1:0-17023 GCA_003697995.1 Taxidea taxus jeffersonii
AGGCTCCCCACTGAGCAGAGAGCCTGATGCGGGGCTCAATCCCAGGACCCTGGAATCATGACCCGAGCCGAAGGCAGAGGCTTTAACCCACTGAGCCACCCAGGCGCCCCCTGTGTGGCTTCTTATCTTCCATCAGCCTAGACCAGCTTACTTACCTGGTCAAGGCACTGTTCCAAGAGAGCAAAAAGTGGAAGCTGATGGGTTTTTTTGAGACCTGAACCTAGAATTCACTGTCACTTGTCATGTTCAGAATTGACAAAACATCACTTCTGCTGCATTCTCTTTGTTGGTGCAAGTTGCAAAGCCAGTCCATATTCAAGAGGGGAATGTAGGGGGAGCAGCTTCCACAACATCATACTCAGCGGAATTGGTGATGCCAAGTCTAGAATATAGGGCAAGTGAAGTAGTTTGAATTTTAGGATGGTCTAAGACTGATGGATAGTGTTCTTAGACCTAATGGAAATAGCAAAGGCCTAATGGGAACATCAAAATAAACTAATTGTGAGAGCAGTGGGTCAGTCTATTTTTACTTATGCATGTCTCAAAAAAGTACAGGTCACTTGTATTATCATAGCACATATTACACTGTAATGTAAAGACTTGTATAAGTCCTTATCTTTTGCCCGTGTGGCAGGTTTAACATTCCAGGATTGACTATTCAAGAGTGATTCTGAACATGGTATCTTTTATAATTGCTGAGACATGAGTATGAATCATGCTGTGAGACCTGTATTCTAGGAAAAATCTTAGCCATGGAGTGAACTTAGTTCACTGCTCAACACCTTCATTTTGACACAGCTTCAGTATTTGCAGCCTATCAAGTATAATATCTCATTAGTGAAATCTTATGCAAGGGTTGCTTAATTTCCAATTTTACTGCATTTTACAAAGACAGCATGTTATAGTGGCATATGTCAAGGTAAAATTTGTGAAGATCTCAGGATATATCTCTGGCTGAATCAGAGGCCAATGGGTATGCCCAAGCTTCTACACAGAAAAAGTAACAGAGAGGTTACTATCTCAGGAATATTCTTAGGGTATGTTCTGAAAAGCTGAGCCAAAGATCTCGTCCATTCAAAGGAAGTCTAGCCTCCTTGGCTTTTCCTTTCTTGCTTGTGTGGCCAGAACTAAACTGCTAGGCTCCACATCAGAGAGAGAACCTGGGTGCAGAGCTGGACCATGAATCCTGAAACGTAATCAACAGAATTTGTGCTTACCTTTCACAACTATACACGATCACTTTTTTTTACTAAAAAAATTTTGTAGCCACTTTATTGACATAATTCACATGCCATTCACAGTCCCTTCTTCAGGGCTCTGTCGACAAGTAAAAATGGAGCCAATGATAACACTTTGGTCCATTTTACTTTTGTTTTCAACACAAAAGAATACTTATGCCCAAGAGGATCCTAAGATACTGTATCCATTTTAAATGTATTTTCATTATTTATTATTTTTTCACCTAAATTGATGAATATTAAAAGATTGGCAGCCAAATCTCCTATTTCATAAACTTGTAGGAGCAATAATAGAGCAGATTAACTTTCAGTATGCATTCTATAATATATAGGAAAAGCACTGGATTAAAACTCAATGTCCTGGCACATCATAATGTATAATCTATTTTTATATTCTATAATATGTCAGGTGATTCTGCAAGGGAAGATTATAGCATAAGGACACCTAAACACCTAAAATAAAGTAGTTACAAGAAAATGCAAAATATATGGTTTGGTATCACTCTGCTTAAAATGTATTACAGGAGGAAGTCTAACAGGAGCTGTATTTAATCCAGCTTTGGCACTTTCACTGCATTTCAAGTGTTTTGATGAAGCATTCCTTCAGTTTTTTATAGTATATTGGCTCGCTCCTTCTTTAGGTAAGCATATTTTTATTAATATGATTACAAAATTAGGGTATCTTAAAATGATAGGCAATGTCACTTTAACATGTCAATTTCCAAACCCAAAATAGGGACAAAAGAGAAAATGAAAAAGATAGTTAACATACCTGAAATAATACTTTATTTGTGCAGTATCCTTTAAAACTTCTTCTTCAAAGAAATAAAGTTATCTAGTTAAGGGTAGTCATTTTCAGGTATGATACCACTTTAAGAAACTCTCAGATACATGGACCAAAAAAAACTGTGGAGTGATTCCTTCCATTAAAAAAAATCTTTCTGGGAAGCCTGGGTGGCTCAGTGGGTTAAGCCGCTGCCTTCGGCTCAGGTCATGATCCCAGGGTCCTGGGATCGAGTCCCGCATCGGGCTCTCTGCTCGGCAGGGAGCCTGATTCTCCCCTCCCCTCTCTGCCTGCCTCTCTGCCTGCTTGTGTGATCTCTGTCTGTCAAATAAATAAATAAAATCTTTTAAAAAAATAAAATTAAAATAAAAATTAAAAAAATCTTTCTTACTAAAGGGAATTTCTTTTTTCAAATTTGTGAGTTCCAGATAAAATACTGTTTAGCTCATTTGACTCATTTTGCAAAAGAGCATCTCATGAAACAATGGATAACTATAATAAGTATAGTTTAAAAATTATCCACAATTACATTCCTGTTATTTCTATCTGGATCTGATATATATAAAATCTCTTACTTATAATATACATTTCTTTTTATAAGTTATCAGCATTTCTTGATTTTGTTTAGTCACCTCTTATAAGCCTGATTATAAATCATAACTATAAATGACTATGAGGATGCCTGGCCTTTATTAGTTCATCATTTTTATCCACTTTTAGCATTTTGTTTCTTGTTGCTCATTTCTGTTTAAATTCTGTTAATTTAAAAAAATTTTTAAAAATCAGGTCATGATCCCAGCGTCCTGGGATCGAGTCCCACATCGGGCTCCTTGCTCGGCAGTGAGCCTGCTTCTCCCTCTGCCTCTGCCTGCCACTCTGTCTGCCTGTGCTCGCTCCTGCGCGCTCTCTCTGACAAATAAATAAAAAAAAAAAAAAAATTTTTTTTTTAAATTAGGGTACATATAGAAGGGAACATTGGCACAATATGTTTGAACACCCAGCACACTTAACTCCTCACAATCACCTTCCATGCCTTTATTTCACACTTAAGACCTGTTTTGCTCAGTAATAATATCTGTGGACCTAAACATGAAAAATATCAGAAAAAGTTTGTATTTTAAAATGCTAACAATGGCAGCTATTTTTCAGTTCTAAAGATTGCTAGTGTTTTCTAATAACTTTTTAAAAATTTCTCTTGATTTTTAAAAAATATTTACTTATTTGGGGGCGCCAGAGTGGCTCAATGGGTTAAAGCCTCTGCCTTTGGCTCAGATCATGATCCCAGGGTCCTGGGATTGAGCCCCGCAGGCTCTCTGCTCAGCAGGGGGCCTGCTTCCTCCTCTCTCTCTGCCTGCCTCTCTGCCTACTTGTGATCTCTGTCAAATAAATAAATAAAATCTTTAAAAATATATTTACTTATTTGTCAGAAAGAGTGGAGAGAGCACACAAGCAGGGGGAGCAGGCAGAGGGAGAAGCAGGCTCCCCGATGAGCAAGGAGCCCGATGTGGGTCAGAGGAGTGAGCAACTCTTGATCTCGGGGTTCATGAGTTTGAGCCCCATGTTGGGTATAGAGATTACTTAAAAAAAAAAAAAAAAGAAACTTAAAAAAAAGAATTATATCATCTATTACTTAAAATAACACTAAAATGTAGGTAGACCTTCCCAAAAGAATTTTTATTGTTTGTTTGTTTGTTTTAGAGAGAGAACACGTGAGCAAGTGGGGTAAGGGGCCAGAGGGAGAGAGAATCCTAAGCAGGCTCCATGCCCAGTGGAGAGCCTGATACAGGGCTTAATCTCACGACCTCAAGATCATGACCTGGGCTGAAATCAAGAGTCTCATGCTTCACTGAGCCACCCAGGAGCACTTACAAAAGAATTATTAAAAGGAAAAAAAAAATCAGACTGACTCTTTTTTTTAAAGTAATCTCTATACTCAACATGGGGCTCAAACTCACAATCCTAAGATTAAGGGTCACATGCTGTATGGACCAAGCCAGCCAGGCACCCCCAGAAAACACTGCTTAAAGCAAAAAGTCATGTAGGTGCCTGGCTATCTCAGTGGAACATGCGACTCTTGATTTCAGGGTTTTAAGTTCGAACCCCATGGTGGGTGTAGAGATTACTTTTTTTTTAAGATTTTATTTATTTATTTGACAGATCACAAGAAGGCAGAAGAGCAGGCAGAGGGGGGACGGGGAAGCAGGCTCCCTGATGAACAGAGAACCTGATGCAGGGTTTGATCCCAGGACCCTGAGATCAAGATCTGAGCCCAGGACCCTGAGATCATGACCTAAGCTAAAGGCAGAGGTTTAACCCACTGAGCTACCCAAGAATCCCCTGTAGAGATTACTTTTTAAAAATCTTTAAAAAAATGTTTTCTGGCCCAAATAATTTAATAAATTCTTCCTGGAAGAACATACTGGAAAGAAGTCTCATGATAGAAAAAAGAGGAGAAATCACTTATGCGCTTTTTTAAAAGTGTACAGACCAGAGGAGTAGTAGGGTGGGGAAAGAGACTACATTCTGTTCATGTTAGTATAGTCCAGATAGAAAGGTAACATTACTTGTAGCTATTACTAAAACATTTTATGGACCACTTACCCCCCAAAAATCCAAACACCCAAAGAAAAAAGTATATATTTATTTTGTTTCTTCATATTCAAGGAATCTTTTATAAATGGCATTGGGATTAAACTTTTTAGCAATTATCTCTGGCCCTAATTGACTTGTTGAAAATATACAAAAATTCTTTGTTGGCCTAAGGATTTCCCAGCTTTTTCCAAATAGACTTAATAGACTTTTAACCAAATAGACTTCTTATAGCTCTTGGTTTAAAGATGTTTGTTCCTACACTTGTTTAAGAGGTTTAGGAATGAAAAGCAATAAAAGAATCCTTAAACAGATATAGGTAAAAGACATATGTGAATAAATGGCACTTTTTGGAATATTGAATTCCAGTTTGACATTAGATTTTGTCATTCATTGAAGTTACGTTTCCATTGGCAAAAAAAAAAAAAAAAAAAAAGGTATCAAATGAAGTTAACGCTACAAACTATAGGAAGGATGGGAAAAATAAGAAATTATAGTTTTAGGGGCACCTGGCTGGCTCAGTAGAGCATGCGACTCTTGATCTTGCGGTTGTGAGTTCAAGCCCCATGTTGGGTGTAGAGATTACTTAGAAATAAAATCTTATGGAGCACCTGGGTGGCTCAGTCAGTTAAGTGTCCAACTCTTGATCTCAGCTCAGGTCTTGATCTTAGGGTTCTGAGACCAGGTCCTACATTGTGCTCCACACTGGGCATGGAGCCTACTTAATAAAGAAAATAACATTTTAAAGAAATTATATTTTTACAAGAGTCCTTCAAACAGCCAAATAAAAGAGCGTCAAATAAACAAAACCCTGTTGAAGCTACATTAGGTGATGCCACTGGGTAAGACAGAGGAGTCTTACCCAGGTATCTTTCCCTTCTTGACCAAGTAGGAAGCAAACTATTCTTAAAAGCCTTACTTTTTCTTGTTTCTCTTCATAGCAGAGATAATTATAATTTTTCTAATGGCTCCTGCCATCTCTCCAAAATTAATTTAAAATAGTGGAAATCTGACTATAATAATGCATATAGAATTAAGTCTGTAGCTGTACCTTAGTGGCTCAGAAAGTTAAACACCTGCCTTTGACTCAGGCCATGATCCTGGGGTCCTGGGACTGAGCCCTGCATTGGGCTCCCTACTCAGTGGGGAGTCTGTTGCTCCCTCTCCCTCTGCTGCTCCCCCTTGCTTGTGCTCTATCTCAAATAAATAAAAAAAATTTTTAAATTAACTCTCTAGTTAACATATTTCATAAAATGAAAAAAAATTTTTGGAAAACATTTTCAATGTAATGTCTCATTCTCTAGCTCTGACTTTATAAAGAAAATGTCAAATTTTGAGGGTCAGTTAACATAGGTTGTTTCTGACTCTTTTTTTTTTTTTTCATTTAAAGCATTTGGTTGTAAAACAGACTCATCTTTCAAAGGTGTGTTAAGCTATCCAAATCCTAGTCAAACAAGAAGTAAAAAAGTATCACATCTGCATGTGACAAAAACTCATTCTTAATCTGAGTTTAAACTAATTTAGAGCTTTAAGCCTAAATATGTTAAGATAAAAATATTAATTATTGCAGACATACCTTTCAAGACAGTGATTTGAGCCCTATGGCTGTCTCCTCCAGCCCCATTTCCCCACCAAAAAATTAACCAATAGCCACATGCTAGATTTATCTGGTGTGACCTCAAAAGTGAATATTTAGGGGCGCCTTGGGTGGCTCAGTGGGTTAAAGCCTCTGCTTTTGGCTCAGGTCATGATCCCAGGGTCCTGGGATCGAGCCCTGCATCAGGCTCTCTGCTCAGCAGGGAGCCTGCTTCCCTCTCTCTCTCTGCCTGCCTCTCTGCCCACTTGTGATCTGTCAAATAAATAAAATCTTTAAAAAAAAAAAAAAGAATATTTACTAATATATGACACTTTACTTTTTACATTTTCTTTTTAGAAAAAAAGATTTTATGTATTCATTTGAGAGAGAGAGGGAAAGAGCGGGGGAAGGGTTAGAGGGAGATGGGGAGAGAGGCTCTCAAGCAGACTCCATGCCAAGCATGGAGCCCAACATGGGGCTCGATCCCACGACCATGTGATTTTGACCTGAACTGAAATCAACAGTTGGATGCTCAACTGAGTGAGACAGGCAGGTGCCCCACATATTTTCTATTTAAGATATAAAAGTTGAGCACTGATATTTTGTTTTAGACATTTTGCTTGGAATAGCTCTAAAAGCTATTAATACTATGACTGATGAGAAAAAAAAGAGAAGGAAGAAAGAAGTGTTTGAGCATTCCAAATGAAAACTCAAGAGTGCTTTCAGTTGCCTTATTCTCCCAGTATATACATCTCTGAGGCATGGAAGGACACAGTGTTGCTATTTTAGAGAAGAGCAAATGGACCTAAATCCAGGGTTTCTCACTCAGGAAGTCAGTAATGGAGCCAGAACTCCAGATCTATTTATCCTTTCAGTCACTGTTTAGGTCCTTCTGGTTTTACCAGGTACATACATACCAGGTACATACATTTTCAAGGACTCATGGTTGAGGAAAAATGTGAGAATGTTGTATTAAAAAATATCCATGTGTTTCATGTAGAATTGATGCAGCTAATTCTTTTAAACATAGATTTCCAAATCTCTAGGTATATAATCTTAAATTATAGATACTGAGTGATTATGAACTTCCTTAGATTGTTTTTATTTTACTCTATTTTGTCTTTCAGGTATATTGTTGATGATTTTGATGTTCAGCTTTTTCCTTCCATGGCTGTATAACAACCATACAATTAATAAAAAGGAATAACTATTCCAAAAGACTCAGACTAAGTTACAGGACAGTCAAGCTGGATGTGATAAAGATTTTATCACCTCATATTCAACATACTGGGTGCATTGGACTCATCAATGTTTAGCTTCCTCTGAGGAAGTGCCTTGTCGTTGTCATCACTGAAACTTAAAAAACCCAATTACCATGAAAAGGAGATATCCTGTGTTTCTCAGTTAAGACTTGTTCTTTTGACTGTGTATTAAATGCTGCTAAAAAAACCATTAGGGGTACCTGGGTGGCTTAGTTGGTTGAGCATCCGATTCGGTTTTGGCTCAGGTCTGATCTCAGAGTCATGAGATCGAGCCCTGCATTGGGTTCCATGCTCAGCGACCAGTCTACTTGGGATTCTCTCTCTCCCTCTCCCTGTACCCCTCCTCTAGCTCTCTGTCTCTAAGTAAAAAAATCTTTTTTTAAAAAAGACTCATTACGTTAAATATACATCTCAAATGATAATTTTGACAAAAAAAGGAGCACAGGGTGAGAAGGGAAGGGAGGTGATAGTAGGACCAAAGAAAGAGTGTGTATCAAATCTGACCTGAATGAACAGGATTATTAGCCAAAGTAGGACCAGTCATGCTTACAGACCTAGAAAGGGTAGATTTCAGCCATTATGTCACACAATGATACCATCAGCAGTGTCATCTATCAATAGGAAAGTTACTTTTGGAAATAGATTATATATCCACTCGTACTCGAGTGGTTTCTTAAATTTTAAATATACTCTAAAATGTTTTTTCTAAATAAACAATCTCACTAGCTTTAGGCAAGTTGTTATTCCCTAACAGAATAAAACAAAGCGCCCATACAAAATCAAGAGGTAAGCTTTTCACATTCTCATTTGATCCTAACAGCTGCCTTATGTAGCAGGTAGGGCATGTATTTTTAATTTCCATTTTACAGATAAGGAAACTAAGTCCAGAGGGTTTTGCTGCCCTGAGGTTAAAAAGAGCCAAATGCCATCCTTAGACTTCTATTTCAATACAAAAAAACTTCTCGGTTATCATTATGATAAAGTAAAATTGAAAGTTTTTAAGCAACATTAAAGGGACGCCTGGGTGGCTCAGTTGGTTAAGCAGCTGCCTTCGACTCAGGTTGTGATCCCAGCGTCCTGGGATTGAGTCCCGCATGGGGCTCCTTGCTCGGCAGGAGCGAGGAAGGAAGAAGCCTGCTTCTCCCTCTGCCTCTGCCTGCCCCTATGTCTGCCTGTGCTCGCTCGCTAACAAATAAATAAATAAATAAATAAATAAATAATCTTTAAGCAACATTAAAGATTTTAGTATGTTAAAATTTATTTAGGAATTAACTAGTTTTTTTGTTTTGTTTTGTTGGGCTTAAAGAGCCTCTAAGTTTTCTTTCATTAGAAGCTTCCTTTTATCACATGAGGTCTACTTTTCATTAAAAATTCTGGCTATAAAGTTAAGTGTGTTTCTCTTCCAAGGAAATTCCATTATGAGGGTTAGAATTGAAAGTAAAAAAAATATGGGGTGAGGGACGCCTGGGTGGCTCAGTTGGTTAAGCAGCTGCCTTCGGCTCAGGTCATGATCCCGGCATCCTGGGATCGAGTCTCACATCTGGCTCCTTGCTCGGCAGGGAGCCTGCTTCTCCCTCTGCCTCTGCCTGCCTCTCTGTCTGCCTGTGCTCGCTCTCTCTCTAATAAATAAATAAAATCTTATAAAAAAATATGGGGTGAAATCAGATATGTTTGAGTAATAATCAAACAACTGATAAACTGTCAAGTAATTTAAGTGCTGCTTGGTGATCAGCTGGTCAAAGTCTCTCCCTTTACACCTGCAGATTGGACTGAATGGTAGCAGGCAACCCAGCAAGGCAGCCAGGTTGAGGATCGTGGACTTTTGACTCATGGACTTATAAATACTAGTCTTTATTTTAAAAAGCACAGTTCTTGGGACGCCTGGGTGGCTCAGTGGGTTAAGCCTCTGCCTTCAGCTCAGGTCATGATCTCAGGATCCTGGAATCGAGCCCCGCATCGGGCTCTCTGCTCAGTGGGGAGCCTGCTTCCTCCCCTCTCTCTGCCTGCCTGTGATCTCTCTCTCTCTGTCAAATAAATAAATAAAATCTTTAAAAAATAATAATAAAAGTAAAAAGCACAGTTCAAGGGCGCCTGGGTGGCTCAATGGGTTAAGCCTCTGCCTTCAGCTCGGGTCATGATCTCAGGGTCCTGGGATCGAGCCATGAATCGGGCTCTCTTCTCAGCGGGGAGCCTGCTTCCTCACCCTCTCTCTCTACCTGCCTCTCTGACTACTCGTGATCTCTGTCTGTCAAATGAATAAATAAAAATCTAAAAAAAAAAAGCACAGTTCATAAAATTGTGATGACTAAATATAGTTTATTTGGCCTGCACAATATTTTAAGATAAGTAAATAAAAAGCTAGTGTTGTAGTCTTTTTCACACAAAAATCCAGTTCTGGATTCTCAAAAAAAATCCCAAAGATCTGGCAATACTAGGCCTGAATCCTATCATGGCAACATAAAAATAAAGGTTGTTCCCTTTAAAATGATCCCACTACCACTCCCTATGTCTTCCAAACATGAAGCTATGTTTCAACTACTATTTCATGAGACTCTGTGGTTTAAGAAAAATGAGTATTAATTTGTGAAAACACCCAGCTCTCTAAACGTGTCAGAATTTGAGACTGTGGATGACAGTGCTTCCCCTGCAGCCCTTTGAAATGGTAGCTCTTTTCTCCACACCACCTCTGATACCACTGGGCCTGGAGGTGGAACGGGTTCCTCTCTCCTCATGGCTGCTTGCCTCTGTTCCCTCCATTAAAAACCTGTCATCAGACCATGCCCTCTGCCACCTGGATACTTCTTACTGCAATTTTCTACCCTCTATTGCCCTCAGTTCCCCCAGGTCCTTTAAGAACTTCATTCCTGTCTCACTCTCAGCCTCTACACCACCATTCCAGTTACAGTTCTTGAGGATTCCAATACCCACAAAGATGATTCTTCCAGTGTCTTGGCTTCCTAGTTCATTGGCTGAACTTGAAAGGCTTTTCAATATTTTTCTTCTGTTCTGCCTCAACTACAACTTTTGGTCATAACCTTAAGCTTGTTATTACCAGTAACTCAGACTCTTCCATAGTCTCAAACCTCTAACCCCTAAACTTCTCCTAGCTCACTCACTCTAGTACCTCATCTCCAATAATACTTCAACCTCATGGAGAACTTGTCTACCGATGATATCACCACCTCTCATATCTCTCACCCCCTCAAGTACTTCCTTCTCTGAAAGCAGCTTAAAACACAAACTTGCAGAGAATCTTAAATCCCTTGTTCTTTTATCTCATATTCATATGGCTTAACCACAGTTTGATTAAACCTAACTGTGTGCTTATTCCTTGTCTGCACCTGAACATGAAGTAGAAAAAGAACGAGACATAGCAGTAGAACAGTTCTTTCAGAGTTTGGTTTGTAAAGGGACAAAAATGTGACCAGTTGCTGAAGGTGGAAATTCGGTCAAAAAAAATCTTTTAAGATGGGAAAGATCCCAGCACATTAATACATTGAGGGGAATGATATAGCAGAGAGAAAACAGGTGATGATGCAGGAGAGGGTGGGGAGATTTCCCAGGTCTGCATTTTATACTAAGTTAATGAAGACAGAATCAAGTGCACAGGGGTTGGCCTCAGCTAGAGGCAAAGCTAGATAGTTCATTGTAGCAGGAGAAAAGGTAAGAACTTATGGGCACAAGAAGAGTTAGGCAAATGTGCTGGGAGTCTGAAGTTCTACTTTCCTTTTCCTGTTTCTTCTTTTTTAAAAGTATTATTTCTTTAGAGAGAGAGGAGAGGGAGAGAGAGAGGGAAAGAGAATCATAAGCAGGCTCTAGATCCAGCATGGAGTCTGACATGGGGCTCAATATCGCAACAATGAGATCATGATCTGAGAAGAAATCAAGTCTGACGCTTAACCAACTGAGCCCATCAGGCACCTCTTCCTGTTCCTTCTTGAAGCATTCTAATCAGGGCTTCCACTCCACCATCCCACTCAAAATTCTTGCCAAGGCCATCAATGACTTTGATGTTGTTAAAGCAAGTTCTCATCCTTATTATCTATCAGCAGCATTTGATAGAACTGATTGTAATCTCCTCCTGGAAATACTTCACTTCCACAAAATCCCCACCTTCTCAGTTTCTTTTTCAGTTAGCTCTTCCTCCTTTCCCCAAACTAAATAATAGTTTCCCAGGACTTTGTCCTCTGAGCTCTTTTCTATTTATACTCTGTTGGTAATTGTATCCAGTCTTGTAGCTTTATAGCAACTATATCCTAATGACTGCCAAATTTGTATCTTCAGCTTGTACAACTGTCCTGAATATCCATCTGTATATTTGACATCTACTTAGTTGTCTGATAACTCAGATTGATACATGCAGCTTTAGTTAATTCAAATTGCACAGTTGAGTCTATTGATGGTTAGTTCTAGTTACTCACTATTAAAGCAATGCTTCTTGTGTACATGTGTTTCTCTAGGGTAAGTAGGCTTTCATACTTTGCATTATTATAGCCTACTAGAACAGTTTAGTCCAAGCCTCCATTTACTTACTTTTGCCCAGATTACTGCAGTTAACTTCCTGTTTCTAATGCTTGAGTGATCCTATAAAAACAATCCTACTACAGCTTCCTATTTTATTTTTTTAAAGATTTTATTTATTTATTTGACAGACAGAGATCACAAGTAGGCAGAGAGGCAGAGAGAGAGAGGAGGAAGCAGGCTGTCCGCAGAGCAGAGAGCCCGATGCAGGGCTCGATCCCATGACCCTGGGATCATGACCCAAGCTGAAGGCAGCGGCTTTAACCCACTGAGCCACCCAGGTGCCCCAGATTTTATTTATTTGACAGAGATCACAAGTAGGCAGAGAGGCAGGCAGAAAGAGAGAGAGGAAGCAGGCCCCCTGCCGAGCAGAGAGCCCAACGTGGTGCTCAATCACAGGACTCTGGGATCATGACCCAAGCCAAAGGCAGAGGCCCAACCCACTGAACCCACCCAGACACCCCTCAGCTTCCTATTTTAGACCTAAAGGCATGTCACCCTCTATTACAAAATTATAGGTAACTGGAGGTGCAAAATACTAATGTTTTAGGAAAAATTACATACGGACCAATGTGACTTCTAAGCTATACTAACATCACTGCCCCCATTTAGCAATTATCTGTGAACTAGTTCATGTTATTTAAAAATACATTTTAGCAAAAATGTACTAGAATGCTAGAACTGGAATGTATTTCTTATTGTAGGCATCATGAAAAGAAAGGTACTGCAATAGAGGAATGCACAGATGTGCATAAAACATGCATAAGATTATTTGCTGCAGCATGCCTTGCTAATGAATAACTGGAACCTTAAATACCCATCAAGAGAATGGATGAACTATGCTATAAAGCTGCCTGTATCAACTTGGATAAAAACTTTTAAAGTGCTAAGTAGGAAAAGCAACTGAAGAATTCACATAATGAATGTGTTTTGCTTTGTTTTCAAATAATCAATGTTTAAAAACATGCAACCCTGGGGCTCCTGGCTGGCTAGGTCAGCAGAGCATGAGATACCTGATCTCAGGGTCATGAGTTCAAGTCCCACACTGAGTGTAGAGCTTACATTAAAAAAATAAAATTTTAAATTAAGTAAAAAAAGAAAAACCAAAAAACCCAAATATGCAGCCCAATACCACAGAGTGTTTAGATAATACATATGGAGGGGCGCCTGGGTGACTCAGTGGGTTGAGCCTCTGCCTTCGGCTCAGGTCATGATCTCAGGGCCCTGGGATCAGGTCCCGAATTGGGCTCTCTGCTCAGCAGGGAGCCTGCCTCCTCCTCTCTCTCTGCCTGCCTCTCTGCCTACTTGTGATCTCTCTCTGCCAAATAAATAAATAAAAATCTTTAGATAATACATATGGAGCAAAAATACAAACAGGAAATGGACACCTCAATCTCCCTCCTATCCCAGTCCCCCACTTATTCCAGAAGCAGCTACTACCATTTTCTTACGGTATTCCAAGGATATTTTATGTATACCTAAGTACATGATACATATAATCCCCATAGTAACCTCCAGCCCTTCTTCTATTTTATCTTTTTTCATTTAATGTATCTTGGAGCTTATTCAGCATTGGTACATAAGGATCTACCTAATTCTTTTTGAGGAACAGTTTTCTGTTATACAAATATACTATACACAATTGACCCAGTCCTAATTATAGACATTGAGGTTGTTCTCAGTCTTTTGCTTTTACAAAGAAAGTTGCAATTAATATCCTTACATGTATGACTCTTCTTAATGTGCAAATTTATTTATAGAATAAATTCCTTTAAGTGGAGTTTCTGGGTTACACAATGTTTGTATTTTTTAGTTTTCACAAACAATGTGTCCTTCAGTTTTTATTAAAAATCTTTTATGATATATAATTTCAATTTATTATTATTTTTTTAAGATTTGGGGTTGTAGCAGACAGCATTAATTTTTTGCGAGGCAACAGCCAAAGCATCCTTTCTATTTGGGATAATCTGCTGCTGTGAGGATCTGGGTAAAGGAAGTGTCCTCCCACTATAGAAGCTGAAGAGGCCAAATACTTTTCTTTTTTGTCCCTGGCAACATACAGAATGCCAACCAGGACTTTGTGGTGACTCAAAAACATGGGGTCAATTAAGAAATTGCTCTAAAAGCAACAGAAGAATCATAGCATCCTATGTAGACCACCCCTATCCTTTTTATGAGCCTGGTTTATTTCTGCTTTCCTGACCATTTTTTGAGCTACCAGATAGCATTTTAACAAATTTTTCTGCTTAAACTAGCCAGAATTTTATTTACTTAGAACCAGAGTTTGGACTAATAATTTTAGTCACACTTTTGTGAAGATAGATTGCTGCACCATCTTCATATTTGCACTACACCCTATAAAGGCTCAGACTGCTATATTTTTGGGTAACCAATATTTGATTTTCTTCATAATCCTGTCAACTATTTACTTGCTGCTATTGATATGCCTGATGCAACCACCCCTTTCTCCTTTTCTAACCTGTTGCATGCCTAAAAACTAGACATTCAAGTATACTGGACCTGTCTGTAAAGTAGGAATAGAGACTTGCAGGGAAGGCCAAAAGGTCCTATGAGGAAAATGCATGAATGTCACCACATCTATTTTAATTGTTCAGCAGATTTTTAAATTTCAGATTTCTCAGATATATTCTAAGTATCAGTTAACACCTATCTGCAGCTTCTTCTTTCTGTTAAGAATTATTGCTGGAGGGGCTCCTGGGTGGCTCAGTGGGTTAAAGCCTCTGCCTTCAACTCAGGTCATGATCTCAGGGTCCTGGGATCGAACCTTGCATCAGGCTCTCTGCTCAGCGGGGATCCTGCTTCCCCCTCTCTCTCTACCTGCCTCTCTGCCTACTTGTGATCAGTCTGTCAAATAAATAAAATCTTAAAAAAAAAAAAGAATTATTGCTGTAATAATTATTATGTAATAATTAACATTTTTGAGCCATTTTCTAGGCACTGTTGTTCTAACTATATTCATAATTCATATAATCTTCAAAGTAGTAATTTAAAAGTCTTAAGAATTAGCCTCCAGACACTTCTATTTAGCCTTCTTATCCCTGGGTTATATACTTCTATTTTATCTCTTTTTTAAGATTTTATTTTTAACTAATCTCTATACCCAACATGGGGCTCAAACTCACAGCCCTAAAATCAAGAATTGCACACTCCACTGACTGAGCCAGCCAGGTGCCGTATTTCCTTTATCTTCTTAAGATTATGTTAAATAACAAAAATTCTGACTAGGTTCATTGCTCTCCCAAAAGTTTTTCTGACTTCTCATCTGAAATTATGAAGTTCTCCAAATTACATACTGGTTTTACTTATGTATATATAAGCAGAGTGAGATGCTAGGGAAAATGTTTGTTTCAGCTCCTTTGTCAAAGAATGGCAATAATTCTATTAGAATCCTCATAAGGCATTTGCTTGGAATTACTTCATATTAGCCACAGAAGATGGGTACTGGATAGAGTCATCCATTCTAGAAATTCTTTTCAAACAGGATTTCCACAAGAATTAGCTACATAGTAAGGATATTATCTGAAATACTGCCGGTAAATAAAATTCTATCTAATGTATCTAATATCAGAGTGCCTGGGCAGCTCAGGCAGTTGAGGGTCCAGCTCATGATTTCAGGCCCCCCCACAGGCTCCACGTTTAGTGGTGAGTCTGCTTGAGCTTCTCTCTTCCTCTGCCCCTCTCCCTCCTCATGCTCTTGCACTCTTTCTCTCTCTCTCAAATAAATAAATCTTAAGGAGCACCTGGGTGGCTCTGTTGGTTGAGCTGAAACTCTTTTCACACTTGTCTTCCTCTAAAAGTAAAAGGCTATATGTCACGACCATCTATGCATCATCTCTCATCTTTACCAGTACTGACAAAGATCCTAACGTGATTTCAGAATACATAAATGTACGAAGATTTAAACAAGCTTATTTGAAAAGTATTAATATCTGACAAACTGATCTGAGGGAGAAGAAAACTCACTGGGATCATTTTAATGAACATATTTTTTATTTTCTTGTATTTTTAAGATTTTATGTAATCTCTACACCCAACTTCGAGCTTGAATTTACAAGCCCAAGATCAAGTCACATGCTCTACCGACTAAGCCAGCCAGGCGCTCCTATGAACACATTTTTTAAACAACAGAATTTAGAACAGATGACTAGTAACACTAGCTTTTATGGATAGTTTAGATGGCTCACATTATGGGGGAAAATCTCCATGGCTTTTCTTTAAATTTCCTCTACATCAAGAAAGAAGAAAATCATCACAGTAACATTATAATTAATTAATTAAAATTAAGCTCAAACAGAATTAATTAAAATTAAAATTTAATTAAAATTAAATTCTAAAATTAATTAGAATTAAATTAAATCTTAAAAATTAATTAAAATTTAAAAATTAATTAATTAAAACTGAGCTCAGATAGAATCAAGAAATGTTGGCTTGGCTAAGCATTATGAATTTCATTTTTATGAAGTCTGACCTGATCTTTCTTTTTCACCTATTTTCTCAGTTAGTGGTGCAACTAATATAGAATGTTACAGCTGAAACTCTGAAAGTCATTTGTCTAGTTGCCTCTAGTTTCCTCTAGATGAGGAAACAGGTCCAGAGAGGTTTAAATACCTTGTCTGACAAGCCAGAACTAGATGATTGGTCTCCTGCATCTTAGATGAATGCATTAGCCATAATACCAAGCTGATCACAGCAGTGCCTGTAGGAAACAGTGCACAGAATCTCTTCAACATTTTTTCAATATTATCAGAGCACTTTATTACTTCACCAAAAGTCATGATGACAAGTTTCTATGACTTTAAAAAAGGACCTAAATGAGGGATGCCTGGGTGGCTCAGTTGGTTAAGCAGCTGCCTTCGGCTCAGGTCATGATCCCGGTGTCCTGGGATTGAGTCCCACATCGGGCTCCTTGCTCGGCAGGGAGCCTGCTTCTCCCTCTGCCTCTGCCTGCCTCTCTGTCTGCCTGTGCTTGTTCTTGCTCTCTCTCTCTCTCTGACAAATAAATAAAAATAAAATCTTAAAAAAAAAAAAAAAA
>RCUC01131188.1:0-55894 GCA_003697995.1 Taxidea taxus jeffersonii
AGATCATTTAAAGGCAGGATTTGTCAACCGTGGCACTATTACCATTTGGGGCCAGATATGTGTTCTAGGGGCTGTCCCATGCACTGGGGGATATTTAGCTGTATCCCACTAGATGCCAGTAGCACTCCACCTCTCCTCCAAGTTACAACAATCAAAGAAAGTCTCCAGCTGAGAACAACTAACTCAAGAAGTCAAAACGGAATGATCATAAAATTCAAACTGATTAGCTACAAACATATATTAAATAACACATAAATAACATGATCATAGGTAATAAATTTGGAAATACCTAGCACCTACAATTAACTCCTCCAGACCCAACACGTACCAGTGTTTAAATTTGTTTTCCATTTTTTTAGTTTGTTTCTTTTTAGTAATCTCTACACACAACCCCGAGATCAAGACCCACACGCTCCACAGACTGAGCTGCCAGGCACCCCTTAAATTTGCTTTCTCAAGGCACTCTGTATTAGCATCTATACCAAGAACAGGCAGGTAAAGTGGAACTGCCCACAAATAACACTGAGAGAGGGCACCCGGGTGGCTCAGTAGGTTAAGCCTCTGCCTTCGGCTCGGGTCATGATCTCAGGGTCCTGGGATAGAGCCCCGCATGGGGCTCTCTGCTCAACGGGGAGCCTGCTTCCTCCTCTCTCTCTGCCTGCTTCTCTGCCTACTTGTGATCTCTGTCTATCAAGTAAATTTAAAAAAAAATCACACTGAGAGACAAGGGAGTAAAATTATATTATGTCAAATACTTATGAATATCCTAATACATAAAGGCACTTGCCTTTTCAGAGCTATTTTTTTTAAGATTTTTATTTATTTATTTGAAAGACAGAGATCACAAGTAGGCAGAGAGGCAGGCAGAGAGAGAGGAGGAAGCAGGCTCCCCGCCGAGCAGAGAGCCCGATGCAGGGCTCGATCCCAGGACCCTGAGATCATGACCTGAGCCAAAGGCAAAGGTTTTAACCCACTGAGCCACCCAAGTGCCCCTTCAGAGCTAATTTTAAAAGCTGGCTTTTAAGATGCTTGCAGACCCCAATATTTAAGTTATGTAAACTTTTATTAAACATCTGACTTTGTGTTGGCTTAACTGCTAAGAACACATTAACCTATCAAGTTTGGCAGACCAAAAATTTTAATTTAAAACCCTCACATTCCCGGGGCACCTGAGTGGCTCAGTGGGTTAAAGCCTCTGCCTTCAGCTCAGGTCATGATCCCGGGGTCCTGGGTTCAAGCCCCGCATCGGGCTCTCTGCTCAGCGGGGAGCCTGCTTCCTTTCCTCTCTCTCTGCCTGCTTGTGATCTCTGTCAAATAAATAAATAAAATCTTTAAAAAAAAGAAACCCTCACATTTCCATATTAAAATTTTTATCCTAAGTCTAGAGACAGAAGTACTTGATTCCTCAAACATGTCAGTATGCTCTATGTGCCAGGCACTGACTAGACACTAAGAAAACAATGGTAAGTAGGAGAAAAGGGGGTCTTGAAAAGCTTCATAGGGAAAATGATACGTGAGCAGGGCTGAAGTATGAGTGCACTCGTAAGACAGGACACAAGACACTGGAATGCCTGAAGGCAGGGGGAACATCCAGGGATAAAGGCACGAGCAACTTGAGGTGAACATTCAAACCTAGCCTGGTAGGATAGCCTTAAAAAGGAGTACTGGGCCAATGGCCAGTCAGGCAGGCCTGTAAGCACGGAGAAAAGGTTTAGACTATTCTGCAAAAAGTGGGAAACAATCAAAAGGTGTCTGTTTTTTTCTTAAGATTTTATTTATTTATTTAATAGAGAGCGATCACAAGCAGGCAGAGAGGCAGGCAGAGAGAGAGAGAGGAGGAAAGCAGGCTTCTGACTGAGCAGAAATCTGGATGGGGGTTGGGGGCTGTATCCCAGGACCCTGAGATCATGACCCGAGCCCAAGGCAGAGGCTTAACCCACTGAGCCACCCAAGCACCCCAACAACCAAAAGGTTTTACTTGGAGAATTACATAAGGGGGCCTCAAACATGAAGGACTGGTTGGAAAGAAAGAAGACCGAAGGAAGGACACTCACTATTTATGTGTGCGACGAGGGCTCACATCAGCTACTGCCAGAGGAGGAAGAGAGAAGTCACCGACGAGACTACTTAGGAGGAAGGACTGATGCTCTTCACTGATTAACTAACTCTACAGTGTGGTGGAGAGAGAAACAGAGACCGCCCGGGACACTGGCCTAGGCGACCAGAGCTTGCTGGCACTAAGCATACTTTCTACCATTAATCTGTTTCTTTCTTCTGTTGTCACTTTAACTTGCAAATCATGCAATCAAAAAATAAAGGAGATATCTTTGAAAACCACACTCCATGCACACCCTTTTCTATATGTATTAGAATTCTGAAATTAGAGCATTTATAAATATTTCTGGAACCGACAACGGGGAAGGGTAACAGCAAACTGAACTGTTAAAAATAGTCCAGGAGAAGAGTCTGTTTAGAGACGAAGTGAATCTCAGTGTAAGGTTTAAATATGATGCAAGACAATTTTTCTCTCAGGAAGCCAACTTTAAAATTAACAGTCACTTCTGGGTAGCTTTCCTCCTCCCACTAACTTTCTAAAGAAACGAACGATGCCTAATACAAGATAATGGCCTCTATCTTCCAAGCCACATCTGGCTTCATCCCAATGTGTAGACGGCTGCCAAACAAGGAAGGAGAGAGAAATGTCCTCTCGCCCTCACCCATCTCTCCTTTCCTCTGGTGTCGAAACAGATAAGGTCATTCATTAAAGAAAGCTAAGAAGGCCGTGAAGGCCTGAGAGAAGGCAGCACGTAGAGGCCGTAGTGAGAGAGCCCAGGCCCCAGGCCCAGCTGTGCTCCCCTGGCCTCCCCACCAGGAGCCTGTGCTGTGACTCTTCCAAGTGGCAGACGACTCAGAGCAAGGCAATGAACAGGAGATATGCAAAAAGATGATTTCTACGGCTACTCCAAGTTAAAAAGTCTTCACTAGGGACGCCTGGGTGGCTCAGTGGGTTAAGCCGCTGCCTTCGGCTCGGGTCATGATCGCAGGGTCCTGGGATCGAGTCCCACGTCAGGCTCTCTGCTCGGCAAGGAGCCTGCTTCTCCCCTCCCCTCTCTGCCTGCCTCTCTGCCTGCTTGTGTGATCTCTGTCTGTCAAATAAATAAATAAAATCTTTTAAAAAAAGAAGTCTTCACTATAAGAATAATACTAAAAGAGATTTCAAGTTCATGCGGCGCCTGGGTGGCTCAGCGGGTTAAAGCCTCTGCCTTCAGCTCAGGTCATGATCCCAGAGTCCTGGGATCAAGCCCTGCATCAGGCTCTCTGCTCATCGGGGAGCTTGCTTCCGCCCCGCCCGCCTCTCTCTCTGCCTGCCTCTCTGCCTACTTGTGATCTCTGTCTGTCAAATAAATAAAATCTTTAAAAAAAAAAAAAGATTTCAAGTTCAGATGCTGTTCTATTCTTCACAGAACACAACACAAAACAGAACACACACACACACTAAAGTGGAAAGAAGAGGTCTGAGAGAAGTGTTTCGTTTGTTGCTGGGCCCCAAGAAATGTTTACTACACTAATTAATGAAAACATAGATCTACAAAAGTTGAACACAAATTAAACTCTCCATCAGATCTTGTTTAATAGTTTTCAGTCCTCACATCCTAGTCGATCACAAATTCACAAGTAATGACAAGGCTGATTAAGAAATTCAATCAATTAATAAATATCGCTAAATTCAATTCCTTTAAAAACTGACTCACACTAAGAAGTCAAAATTTTACTTTATACAATTCTTTTCCACTATTAGCTCTAATCCCTGCTTATTTTATCTCTGAGGTCCTAAACTGGCCATGAAACCCATCAGCCCACAAAAGGATTTTATTGCTCTAAAGAGTATTTTTTTTAAAGATTTTATTTATTTATTTGACAGAGAGAGAGAGATCACAGATAGGCAGAGCTGGGGGGGGGGGGGCAGGCTCTCTGCTGAGCAGAAAGCCCCATGCAGGGCTCGATCCCAGGACCCTGAGATCAAAGACGGACCTGAGCCGAAGACGGATGCTTAACCCACTGAGCCACCCAGGCCCCCAGGAGTATTTTTTTTAAAGCAAAAGATTCAACATAAAACGCCACACTCCTGGCTTTCCTGAAACAAGGGAGCAGCTGTCAACCTTGGAACCTTGGGCCACATTCCTGCTTGACCAGTCACTAACCCTCCAGGAAAGCCACGAGGCTGTCCTTGTCACCTGATTTATATACAGTTCATTCTCACTGGATACATCTTCAAACAGATCTTCAAGGAGATTGCCCTATCCATTCAATAAATTGGACTAATTTTGAACCCAGGCAAAAAAATAACATTAATTGCCCATATTTTTACCTGCCTCTGACAGGTAAAATATCCTATTATCTCCTATTATATATCTGATGACTTTCTGTCACCTATCTATATACATACACGTATATCTGGTCTAAGATCATTCCTATAATGTATATGTAATAATTAATTGACAGTTGCCTTTCTTAATGCCAAATTCCTTTGGGAACTGGGCTATTGTAAAGTTATAGGTTGCCTTTGTAAGATGTACTGATTCTGATGGCTCCACTCACTACAAAGAAAACCAGTTAAAGCAACAATCTCAACCTCTACCTTATGACCATCTTTGGCTAAGAGGCCCATTCTCTCCCATAGTAGTTAAAGCATATTCTTTTTTAGACTGGGAACTTCTAGAAGCCCAATGTTAAGGAGCTCTGTGGGAAAGTTTTCTTTATATTAAGATGAAATCCATTTCCTTTTAACAGCTAGTTCCTGGTCTGGATTCCAGCCAAAAACTAACTTGACATCACAAAATTATTCACAGAACTGAGGCCTGGCTTTCCTAAATCAATGAGTACTTTTAATTACAAGTATGAAAGAAGAAATTGGTTTTTGGGGGGTTTTTGTTGTTGTTGTTTTAGAAGAAATTGTTTTAACAAAGCAAAAAAGCAAAGTGACCTAAAGGTCAATAGCCTCACATTCTATAACTAAAATTCAAACTACAGCCCAGCTATCAATTCTAAAGCTAACAACGCAAGTCATTTCCACATCCGATGACCCATCTCTCATAGGATGACATCAGTATTTGGCATCAAGTGTCCTTTATAAAGTGAGAAACTACAGAATGGCTTGTTTTGTATTATGTGCTACAAACTTACTTGCCAATGTTGCATGACAGGAGAGAGATTCAGCTGATAAAATTCTCATTAAATAATATTTATGCAATATACTATACAAAATATTAATTTAAGATACACCTATCAACTTTTCTTCAATCTCTAAGGAAAAAAAAACCAAGCTTTAAAGTTTAAGAACATTAAAAATTATGACAGAAAACAGGTCTTAATACAATTGACATTACCACAGGGCCTACTGATAACTAAAAACGGCATAGCCAAGTGCTTTTACAGGCCTGTGCTGTAAGAAATGGCATGAGCTTACCCGATTCTCATCATAAATAATCTGGACGATACTGCGGTGTTTCTGCTCCACGGGAGGAGGGGACACAGGCTTCTCAGGCTCAGGAGGTTTAGCTGCTTCTTCTTCCAGCTGTTGCTAAGAGACCCAGAAAGAAAGAATCAGGGATCTGATGCAGTCACCCCTCCCCGTAATTAATCGCCAGAGATAACACAGGCTACTGAGCAGTTCTATGGGGTAATCTTCTAACCTGCTAGGGTCTAAAGAACCCAAGGTTTCTAACAAATTCAATCAGATTTATTTTGACTAAGAACTAAATAACATAATCATTAGAGAAATCCTTTTGTATTTTAATTCGATCAATTTAAAAGCAAAATCATAAGAGAAGCTAAAACATACGAAACGACGCCATGGACCTCCATCACAATGACTTTTATGCAGCACAGGAAAACACTTTTCTATGCTACAGATAAGAGTATGTGCAAATGTCTGGTATGAAGAGCCTCGTAGCGCATTTACAGACTCATCCTTAACTCAGAACAGCACCATGTGCAGCCCCCAGCCAACCTTTATATTTTGCAATCAGGAGGCACTGGCAAAACTACAACTTTGTGAACAACTGCAAAACAAAAAGTGATCAGCATTGGCTCTGCCTGGGGTTGAGCCTCAGGGTCACCCCTTTCAAGTGGTGGCATCCTAGGATCCTTTCTAAGTCTTACTACAATCCTGAACAATTATATAAACCACTCATACGTAAGGCAGGTAAATGAATTAATCCTTTCTACCACAAAGATTTCTGAGAAGATTAAATAACTTGATATGTATCATGCACATTACTATAAAAGTTTGGTAAATATTACCTACAATTATTACTGAACCAAAAAGGGACTTTGCTTGGCTCACTGCTTTTTATTTTTCAGCACTTAAGCCAGGGCTGATACCTAGTGAATGCTCAACACATAGCCTTGTGAGTTTACTGCCTAAGGTGACAGCAAAAACACTGGGTATAGAGGTTACGTCTACTAAAGCCTAGAGGAAAAAATATCTGTACTATTCAGCTGATACTCAAGACTCCTAGTCAAGTAAGTCAGACCACAGCCAACCTAAGGATAAAATGCCTCCAAGAGACAAGCTTCAAGGACCACCTTGGAATTCAAAGGACTTTTGCAGGCTGCTAAGTAAGCAAAAGACAGATATTTGGAGCTATGAAGTCATTTTTATGGAATTGAGTTCTTCAACCATTCACTTTCTTTCCTTTGCTCAAAGGGCCTTCTTTTAGGATCCCTGTTAAATAGGTATGGAGAAAGGAATAAACAAGCTTCCAGAAATCACATTTTGTTCTTCGTCTGGACAAAACTACTGTAACAGGAAGACTAAAAACAAACAGAACAAAAACAAAAAACAAACTTCCTCACTTACTTGTTCTTTAACGTGAACTTTACAATAATTTTGCAAATTTAAAAAGACTTAGAATTTTTATCAAAATTGTACAGAGCATATACAATTATATAAATTAATGATGTTCACATTCTTAAATTATTAATACTGTGTTTCTACGCATCTGTGGTATATTTCTTTGTTCCCTCAAGCTGCCCTTTATATTTCTCAATAAAATGTGTAGCCCATATTATATATATATATATATATGCATGTATATATATATCTCATAAAGATCATACAACCTATTTTATTATTTTTAATTAGTACAATGGGTCACACATTACTGAGCATTTACTATATGCCACATATCATACAACCATCACATCATTTTGAGGGTGTTATTAGCAGTATCACTACTATTTCACAAGTGGAGAAACCAAAGAAGACACACCAGATCTGACCAACTCAGCAGAATCAGACCCACTGATACTTAAAAGAACTGTAAGGCATACTACTATAAATTTATTAACAAGACTCAATTAAGAGATGGCTGAACATTTTTTTAAAGCAAGATAATATTTTTTACATGAGATTTAAAAATTAGCCTAAGAGAAATTAAAGCAACAAAAACATAACTGAAACTGAAGATGTATTTGAGAGAGAAATGCAAACAGAAGAAGAGAAATGAAGAAATTTCCCATAATAAAGCCCCAAGAAGCAACAACTGGGAAAGAAAAAACAACAAAGAAACACAGAAGACAAGAGTGTAAGATGTTACACCTAACAACTTCAGGAGATAACAAAGAAACCATAGGAAAAGATTTTCTGGAGAAAAAAATAAAAGATACACGGCTTAGAATTTTCCAGAACTGATTAAAAACTCCCAACACATTCCAGAAGCCCAATGTGTTGTAATGAGCACTGGGTATCACGTAAGGCTAATGAATCACATACCTATATATCCCTGAAACAAATAATACATTATATGTTAATTAACTGAATTTAAATTAGGAAAAAAAAGCAGCAGCTCAATGAGTCTTAAGCTGGACAGATTTAAAAACAAAAACCCATCCCTAATACATCAGAGTATCCACAAAACAATACAAATTAGAATAAGGGTTGGTGTCTTAAGAGTGGAAGCCAGAAGACAGTGTGCTGGGACAAAAGTAACACCAAACGAGTAAAAATATCTTTCAAAAAACAGGCATAAATGAAAGACATTTAAGTCACAACAGCCAAATACTTAATTTGTCAATGAACGGACACTCACTAAAGAAAATTCTAAAGGATATTCTTCAAGCAGAAGCATGTACCCCCAAAACGGGAGATCTGTCAAGAAGGAATGATGAGCAAATATGAATGACAAACACATGGGTAAAGCTAAATGAACACTGACTGTATAAAATAAAGTCTTTGGTGGTTGAAATAAAACAAGGAAGAACTAAATATATGACGAAAGTAGCACAAAAGCTGGGAGAAAAGAGAAAGAAATCAAGAAGTTCTATGCCCTCAATACTTCTCAAGAAGAGAGTTAGGATACTAATTAGTTTTAGGGTTCAAGTTAAACTGGCAGGGGTGGGGAGGAGCCACAATAAACAAAAAAAAATAGTGGATAAAATCCAAAGTAGTGGGATAGAAAAATATGTAGTGAAACAAATAATCAATCCAAGAGAAGGATTAGAAAAACAAACAAGAATACCAAATTCAAGCATAAAAAAGGACAAATAGGGGATGCCTGGGTGGCTCAGTTGGTTAAGCAGCTGCCTTCGGCTCAGGTCATGATCCCAGCGTCCTGGGATCAAGTCCCACATCGGGCTCCTTGCTCGGCAGGGAGCCTGCTTCTCCCTCTGCCTGCCTCTATGTCTGCCTGTGCTCGCTCTCTCTCTCTCTAACTAATAAATAAATAAAATCTTAAAAAAAAAAAAAAAAGGACAAATAGTATAAAATAGTTAAAAATAATTGAGATATTACCAATCGCCATAATCAGGCTAAAAGAACCAAATTATCCTGTGGAAAGACAGGTTGTCAAACCAGGCAAAAAACAAAATCCAGCTATGCATCTATATAAAAGATATACTATATCTTAAATATAAAATCACAGAAAATAAAAGGAAAAGGGGGGCCCAGGTGACTCAGTTGGTTAAGCATGACTCTTGATCTCAGGGTTATGAATTCAAGCCCCTCACTGGGCTCCATGCTGTGCATGGAGCCTACTTCTAAAACAAAAAAAAATCCCAACATTTTGGGGTACTAGGGTGGTTCAGTCAGTTAAGTGTCCAACTCTTGATTTCAGCTCAGGCCACAGTCTCAGGGTCATGAGATCAAGCCCCACGTGGGAATCCATGCTGCATGTGGAGCCTGCTTGGGATTCTCTTCTCCCTCTGCTCCCCCACCCCTCTCAAAAAAAAAAAAAAAAGACAAAAGAAGGAAGGAAAGGAAAAAGAGGAAGAAAAAAGATAAACGAATCAATAGCAACCAAAAGAATGCTGATCTCATTACATCAGTATCACACAGAACAAATTTTAAGGCAAAAAGCATTACAAGAAATAGAATGTCATTACCTTATAATAGAAGGTTTCACTGACCAGGAAAATAACAACTTTAAATGTGTATACACCATCATGACCTGAGCTGAAGGCAAATGCTTAACCAACTAAGCCACCCAGGCATCCCACTATGAAGCTTTTAAAAGGACAATATAGTTAACTATTTTAATAATCCCAGGGTAGTCTTATAAGATCTAAACAAATTCTGTTCACCAAAAAACATAATTAGGCTCAAAGTCCTAAATCTAAGAGTTGAAACAATAAAATTTACAGTTGAAAAAAATAAAATTTACAGAAAACACAGGAATCAATCCTTGTGGCCTTTAGATTATGCAACGGTTTCCGGGATATGAGACCCAAATCTCAAGTAATGAACAAAGAAAATAAACGGAGCTTCAACACAAGTAAAAACTTTCGGCCCTGGTGTGATTCAGTCCTACACAGCTGTTCCTTATAACGGGAGTCTTTATTTCCAGCTGCCCTCTCTCCCATACGAGATTCCCACCCAAAAAGAAGATTCAGTGGACAAGGACATGAGCCCCTGTGTGGCCCCAGAAATATCTTCCCAGTTGTAAGGCCAACAAGGGCCAAAGAGTATCACTTTAAAGTGGATAATGATGAAAATGAGCACCAGTTACCTTTAAGAATGGTCGGTTTGGGGCTGATGCAAAAGTTGAATTGCACATTGTTAAGGGAGAAGCAATGAATGATGAAGGCAGTCCAACTAAAGAACACCGGCAACTTTGAGAACATCTGCACAGCCAATGGTTTCCCCTGGGGGCTCTGAAATAACACCACCTGTGATCTAAATGTGGTCCAGGTCCTGTACGTGTGGACTGCACCTAGCAGCTGTGGAGGAAGACGGAGAGTCAAAAGATGAAGGTGTGAAACTCCACAGCATATCTGGAAAGTGATCTGCCCCTGTAACTGACAGCAAGTTTCCAGAGAAAAAAAAGTGAAACCGGCTGATGAGAATGAGGAAGCTGAGGAAAAAGCTCCAATGAAGAAATCTACACTTGATTCTCCAGTCAAAAAGGCATTAAAAAAAAAATCAAGCCAGAATGGAAAAGACTCAAAACCATTAGCTCCAAGATCAAAAGGTCACAAATCCTTTAAAAAAGGAGGAAGAAAAACGTCCTAAAACAGCAAAAGGATCTATTTCTGTAGAAGACATTAAAGCAAAAATGCAAGCAAGTCTAGAAAAAGCACGCTGAACGGTCCTGGTAAATTAAGCCCAAAGATGGGGAGAGGAAAAAGAGAGACAAATATAGTCCATACTGAAAATCAACAATCTAGACGAAAGTCTTCTATTTTAATTTCAATCCCCGTTCCTGGTTTGCCACCCACCCACACCCCCTTCCAGGCTGGAAGCAATCTCCCTCCTGATTTCCCTGACTGCTCTGATCCAAGGAACCTTATACTTTGCTCTCTGTTACTTGTGCATTTGACTCACCTCTCTGACCATGTTTTATTCACCTTTCTATCTCCCTAGCTGCTCAATAAATACTTACATGAGTCAAGTAAGGGGGGGGGGAACCCTTTTGTACACCAATGGATACTATCAGGAAAATGAAAAGACAACTCACAGAATGAGAGAAAATATCTGCAAATCACATGTCTGAGTGTCCAGAATATATAAAGAACTCTTACAACTCAACCATAAAAAGACAAATAACCCAACTAAAAAATGGGACCAGAATCTGGATAGTTCTCTAAAGAAAATATACAAAAGGCCAACAAGCACATGAAAAGCCATTCATCCTTAGTCATGAAGGAAATTAAAATCAAAACCACAATGAGATTCCACTTCACGTTTAGTAGGATGGCCATCAAACAAACAAACATATTGACAAAGAAGTAGAGAAAATGGAACCCTCCCTCATACACTGCTGGTGGGAGTATAAAATGGTGCAGTCACTGTGGTAAACATTCTCATGGTTCCTCAAAAATTTTAAACACAGATTTACCATATGACCCAGCAATTTCACTCCTAGATATATATCCAAGAGAACTGAAAAAAACAAATGGTCACACAAAAACTAGTACATGAATGTCATAGCAGCATGATTCATAACCGTAAAAAACAGCCAAAAAGTAAACACAGGGGCGCCTGGGTGGCTCAGTGGGTTAAGCCTCTGCCTTCAGCTCAGGTCATGATCTCAGGGTCCTGGGATCGAGCCCCACATCGGGGTCTGTGCTCAGCAGGGAGCCTGCTTCCCCCCTTCTCTCTGCCTGCTTGTGATCTCTGTCAAATAAATAAACAAAATCCTTTTGAAAAAACTAAAAATAAAAAAAATAAAAAATTTTTAAAAAGTGAACACAACCCAAATGTCTATCACCTGATGAATGACAGAACAATACACATCAAATCCATGAAGTGCTATTCAGCTGCAAAAAGGAATGAAATACTGATACAAAATATAACGTGGGTGAATCCTGAAAACATGCTAAGTGAAAGAACACATAAAAAGTCACATATTATTTGATTCTATTTACCTGAAATGTCCAGATAAAAATCTATATAGACACAGAACAGATTAGTGGTTGCCAGGGGTCGGGGGAGGGAGGGTAGAAGGTAACTGCTAATAGATATATGGTTTCTCTCTTTTATTTTTTGGTTTCTTTTTTTTAAGTGATAAAAATGTTCTATCATAGTGGTGATAGTGGCACAACTTTATGAATACATTAAGTCACTAAAATTGTATACTCTAAAAGGATTAACATTATGGTATGTGAATTTATTTCAATTAAAAAAAAAAAAAACCTTCCTCATCCCATCCTCAAAAAGCAAAATGACAAGCCACAAATGAGGAGATAGCTGCCATACCCATAAGTGGCAAGAGACTTTAGGAAATACTAAAATTAAGAAAATGACAAAATAACAATCCACGTAAGGAACACCAGTAACTCATAGACAAGAGAAAATAAGCTCATTCCTAAAACAGAAATGTAACGTAAAACCTCAGTGAGAGCTATTTCACATCCAGCTGAAACAAATGACCAGGTGAAAACAAGCATATGCGAAAATGAACTTGTAAGGCTATGGTGGAAATGCAGAACCGCGCTGCCATTTTAGCAAGTTTGGTATCATCTGATACATTCAAAGATGCACACACTCGAGCCAAGCAATGCCATTCTTGTGCCAGTGCTCTAGAAAATCGGTTTAAACGTGAACCAAAAACACAGCACCACTGTATCAAATAGCAACAAACCAGGAACAACCCCTCCAGTAAGATCAAAAACAGAACGGACAACAAGATTTGCTCTCTGTAATCAGAAAACACAGCAGTGGAAATGAGTGGATACAAGTAAGGAAACTAATAGCAAAAAAAAAAAGTAAGTCACAATACATGAGACATGATTCCGTGTACATAAAGTTGAAAGCTATGTAAAACTCAACATTAGCTTCTTTAGAAAGACAAACATACATTCTTAGGATATCAATTAAAGACCAGTAAAATTAAACACTTACTTGTTTCTTTTTCAGTTTAAGGATCTGCTGTTCTACTTTTGCAATTTCTCGATCTACACGATCCATACTCTGTATTAACTCTTCCTTTGAAAGTTTTGAAGGTGAAGCATTTTGATCATCTCCGCAGGGTTGCCCAGAGATTGGAGAGGATGGAGCTTCATGTTTGCCTCCAAATGCTGGATCCTTTAGAGGAGAAAATCAATAATTAATTCCTCCCTAATAGCCAGTATCAGTGTGAATATTCGCTTAACTGAGAAAGTCCATTTGAAAACACAGCAGAGCCGTGTATGTTAGTACACAGCTGGTGTCCGAAAGGAGCAATTTTCATACACACACACAGGCAACACGCCCTACTGACGTCTATACCACATTCATAGTGTAGACATATCATTCACTATTCTGAATGTCTTAAAAGCTACATAGAATGAGGTGACTAAGAGGCCAAACAGGCTTTAGTTAACAACAGTGAGATTATAGAGAGTATCTGGGGAAATAATCATGCGATCATAACAAAGGAAGATACCAATTTCGTAACCATCTCCTTATAATGGTTCTTCAAAAGGTCTGAACTTGTAGGCTAGGAAAACTACAAACTCCATGTGAAATCTTGTACCCACCCAACTTAGAAGCTATGATATGGCCAATAATTCCTAACAAAAAGTTTTCAGATTTTCCAATGGCCAAGAATCAGATACAGAAATGACCTAGGAACTTCTGTTCCTACTAACACCTAGACCTACCCTTATAAAGGGCAACCAAGCCTGCCCACACTACAGCACACATAAGATCTCTTAACCCAAATATGTTAGCCATTCTACCTCCAAATCAGGAGAGAATTATAGCACAAGGAAAAACCCTCCACCCAAAATCTACCACCCTGTCCACACACACACACACACACACACACATATATACACACAGAGTTTATTAATTTCCAGTCCAAGGTGAAAATATAAGCAATACTGTAAAGCAGATGAATTTTAGATTAAGGTACTAGTTTTCTCCGAGCTATAAGAAGCCTAGGATGAGCACAGTTCATAGGACTATGAAGCCCTAAATGTATTAAATAACGATTAGGTAACTGGGAAATCAATAGTTCTAACCAAGAACGCACATAACTGTACCAGGATAGTTGTTCCAAAGGACCCTGGAACAGCGATTTCAACTAAAATATATGTATTCCTGAAAAGTCTCATATTCTGTAATAGTATACACTAAATCTAAGATTTCTGGGGAAAACGGGATTATGGCTATTATTTAAAGCCTGTACAACTTTGTCAGCAGAGCACTAACAAAAACATGAACAATTCTGATAGAGGTAATAATACAACTGAGCTCCAGAATCAGCTGTAATCAGCCTACAGTCAATCTTTGCTAGCTTTACAAAGAGTAGTCCGTGCTTCTGTTGTGAAGATGTAAATCCTTGAGGTCATTTGTTTCCAACAGAAAACAATATGTTTCACCACAATAAAAAATCCAATTCAGGGTATCTTTATCAACCTTTATCAACCTTTAAAAACAAAAAATACAGGAGATAATATCGTTATGGTTTCTTTTCAACACGAATCTGCACTAGGTTAGCTTAACAGTGAAAACCAGAGCAGCTCTTGAAAGCATTAATTTTCAAATCTTAAGGTCTTCAGACATCATGAAGGCTACTTCTTGTAATTTTGAGACAGCTTGATCCTGAGAGCTTTGAAACATTAACGTGCAGAAAAAGAATCATTTAGGAACCACCAAGACTTCATGTTATGTTAAAAAATTCTCCTACCAGGGACGCCTGGGTGGCTCAGTTGGTTAAGCGGCTGCCTTCGGCTCAGGTCATGATCCCAACGTCCTGGGATCGAGTCCCACATCGGGCTCCTTGCTCTGCCTCTGCCTGCCTCTCTGTCTGCCTGTGCTCGCTCTCTCTCTCTCTCTCTCACTAATAAATAAATAAAATCTTAAAAAAAAAAAAATTCTCCTACCATATGCATATGAGTTCATCTGTGTTACAGAACACGCATATAGCAAGGCAGATTATATTTCAATTCTGCACATTTTCAAAACGCTCCTCAGGTGATCTGATACATGCCCTAAGAACAACTATTACAAAGCAGTATTATCCACTGATTTTCGTTCTAGTTAAATATTTAACCCAAAAAAACAATTCCTTGAGTGCCTACTATATTATATGATAGACACTAGGTAGAAGGGTGAACAAAAGACATGAGGCTCACCCTCATTCACAGAGTTTATACTCTTGTGCTGGAACATACTGCTGGCTATTTTGGGAAAGGAGTGATTCCTATCTCACATCTTGTATCACAATAAAAGCCAAATAGTAGCAAACATTTAATGAGATTTATTAGCAAACTTCAGGGAGCCCCAAACAAACAAAAAAGGGTATTCATGTTATCTTGGGTTCAGAAAAGCCAACAGCAAAAGATAAATAAAAAGAGAGAGACTGATGGATTAAATAAACACGATCTTCTATTTACCAAGATACTAATAAGACATTTAAAAACCAAATGAGAAAAATCATTTCTAAAATGTGAACTCTACAGCTCAATATAAAATCAAAAACATACTGCCAGAAAAATGAACAGATATGAAAAAATTCATAAATCAGGAAAAATTGAAAACCAATAAACAAATGAAAAACATAAATTTTACCAAAAAGCAAATAAATAGTTAAAAATTTATCAAATTAACAATGACTTTTTTTTTAAAGCAGCAACCATGTGGCATCAACAAGGCTCCACAAGAATTGGGCACCATGGGGCGCCTGGGTGGCTCCGTTGGTTAAGTCACTGCCTTCGGCTCAATTGATGATCCTGGAGTCCTGGGATGGAGTCCCATATTGGGCTTCCCCTGCTTTATAGGGAACCTGCTTCTCCTCTCCCTTTGCCTCTTCCCCTGCTTGTGGTCTCTCTTTCTCTCTCTCATCAAATAAATAAATAAAATCTTAAAAAAGAAGAAGAGTTGGGCACCCTATGCTCTGCTGTCAGGAATACAAATTGGTCCCGCTCTCTGGCAGGGCAATCTAGAAATAACCATGAAAGCCTGAAAAATATGTTGACTCTGATCTGAAACTGATTCTACTAATACAAATTTACCTTAAGGAAAGAAGTAAGAATAAACACCAAAAACTCAGCCTGAAGTAACCTGCATTTATGACAAATTACTTAATATCCATATATGGAATACTAAGTAACCCCCCAAAACATAGCTACAAACTTAACTGACACAAAAAGAAGCTCATGACATACTTAAGCAAAAATAAAATTACATACAATGTACAAAGCGAGCACATTAAGATACCCACCAAAAGACAGAAGAAAGTACCAGAAAGTTAACAACTACCTCTAACTGGTAAGGCTGTAAATTATTTTCTCCTTCAGGCTTATCTAATTCTTCTATAAAAGATACACCTGGGCTTAACAACATTAAAAAAAAACAAACTAACATATGCTAATTCTTTCAAAATCCCTACTTCTTAATAAAATAAAAAGTCACAGTTTACAACTTAGTGGGGAAGAAAAGTAGGACCAGGAGGCAGGGGTCACAGGTTTTCATTCCAACTTAGGAGGCATCACCTATGGCACTTACTTTTTCTTAACATCTGTTTTCTCTACTATTAAATGGAAACAGAATATACTATGATCCAACATGTCACATTTTAATGAATGAGACTTTAAGATCCCTTTCTGCTAAAACATTCTACAGCTATAAATAACATCCGGAGTAATTTATTCAGCCATGGAAGAAGACTTTTATTCACTGTATCTTTTTTTAATGCTATAAAACATTTCTTATAAACCCACAGACTATAATACATACATTTCACACGGTGACGCAAGCCTCAAAAATCCCAGAAGTTGAGCTCATTTCTAGCTTACCACAAGAGCTTTCCCCCTACCTAACCTATTATTTTGCAAATTTTCAAATTTACGTAAAACTTGAAAGAACAGTAGAATGGATAAGCATCTATCCTTTATCCTTCACTGGTTAACCTTTTGCTATTTTTTCATTCTCTCTATATGCACACACCTACCTTCTCTCTCTCTCTTTTTTTTTTTTTTGGTAGAACTATTTGAAAATAAACTAAAGACATTATTCACTACCTTTTTAAAAATTTTTTAAGGTAGGCTCCATGCCCAGTGTAGAGCCCAATGTGAAGCATGAACTCCCACCCTGATATCAAGGCCTGAGCTAAGATTAAGAGTCTGACACTTAACTGACTGAGCCATCCAAACACCCCCTTATTGACTGACTGATTGACTGAGAGAGGGAGGGGGCAGAGAAGGGAGAGAGAGAATCTTAAGCAGGCTCCACACTCAGTGTGGAGCCCAACTTGGGGCTGGATCTCACAACCCTGAGATCATGGCCTGAGCCAAAATCAGGAGTTGGATGTTCAACTAACTGAGTCACTCAGGTGCCCCCATATTCACTATCTTTTAAATCACTTTTCAGTGCATAAACACTCAACAAAAATGTGTGGGTACTTATTTATCTGGTACTTTATTAGCCATGAAGGTAAATAAACATTATGGGAGATTTGCTAACAAAAAGGGGGGGGGGTGGTTAGGGACAGCAAAAGGGTTAACACTATACTGTTAAAAGAGTATCAAAGAATTTATGATTTCTAAAACAAATACTTATTTAGTACCTACTAAGTGCCAGGTATGTCCTAATCTGAAGACTTAATGATAAGCAAAATACACAGTTTAAAAAAAGATAAACAGGGGCGCCTGGGTGGCTCAGTGGGTTAAAGCCTCTGCCTTCAGCTCAGGTCATGATCTCAGGGTCCTGGGACCTAACCCGCGTTGGGCTCTCTGCTCAGCAGGGAGCCTGCTTCCTCCTCCTCTCTCTCTCTGCCTGCTTGTAATCTCTGTCTGTCAAATAAATAAAAATCTAAAAAAAAAAAAAGATAAACAGCAACAAAATAAGGGCACGATGCACAAACATGCATTTCACAAAAGGCAAATAATAATAAACACAAGAAAAGGTTTGATCTTAGTCTTCTCATAAATTCACAATATATACTCTGTGAAATATCACAAAATGTAGTTACATAATAAAAGTAGTTCTCTCCAACATAATAAAATTACAGGTCAAACTATGGAGAGAAACCAAAATGTCCATCAACTGATGAATGAATAAAGAAGTGGCACAGGGTGCCTCAGTGGCTTAGTCAGTTAAGCATCTGCATTTGGCTCAGGTCATGATCCTGGGATCCTGGGATCAAGCCCTGAGTCAGAGTCCCTGCTCAGTGGGGAGTCTTCTCCTCCCATTCTCTCTAACCTTCCCACCTGCTCTGCTCTGGCTATGCTCTCTCTCTAATGAATAAATTAAAAAAAGAAAAAGAGGGACGCCTGGGTGGCTCAGTTGGTTAAGCAGCTGCCTTCGGCTCAGGTCATGATCCCAGCGTCCTGGGATGGAGTCCCCATCGGGCTCCTTGCTCGGCAGGGAGCCTGCTTCTCCCTCTGCCTGCCTCTCTGTCTGCCTGTGCTCACTCTCTCTAAGAAATAAATAAATAAAATCTTTAAAAAAAAAATAAAATAAAATAAAAAAAGAAAAAGGTGTGGCATGTATCTACAATGGAATATTACTCAGCCATCAAAAATGAAATCTTGGGGCACCTGGGTGGCTCAGTGAGTTAAAGCCTCTGCCTTCAGCTCAGGTCATGATCCCAGGGTCCTGGGTTTGAGCCCCTCATCAGGCTCTCTGCTCAGTGGGGAGTCTTCTCCTCCCATTCTCTCTAACCCTCCCACCTGCTCTGCTCTGGCTATGCTCTCTCTCTAATGAATAAATTAAAAAAATAAAAAGAGGGACGCCTGGGTGGCTCAGCTGGTTAAAGCCTCTGCCTTCAGCTCAGGTCATGATCCCAGCGTCCTGGGATTGATCCCCACATCAGGCTCTCTGCTCAGCAGGGAGCCTGCTTCCTCCTCTCTCCCTGCCTGCCTCTCTGCCTACTTGTGATCTCTGTCTGTCATATAAATAAATACAAATCTTAAAAAAAAAAAAAAGAAAAGAAAAAAGAAATCTTGCCATTTTCAACCATGTGGATGAAGCTAGCTGGTATTATGGAAATAAGTAAGAAAAAGACAAATACCATATGACTGCACTCCTATGTGGAATCTAAGAAAGAACACAGATGAACATATGGGAAGGGGGAAAAGAAAAAAAAGAGAAAGGGAAACAAGTCATAAGTGACTCTTAAGGACAGAGAACAAACTGAGGGTTGATGCAGGGAGCTGGGTTGGGGATGGGCTAGGTAGATGAGGGGGTTAAGGAGGGCACTTGTGACAAGCACCAGGTGTTATATGTAAGTGATGAATCAGTGAATTCTGCAGAAACCAGTATTATACCTTATGTTAACTAAAATTTAAATTAAAAAAAAATTTTTTTGAAGTACAGATAATGTTTTTCCTCTGTATTTTCAAGTTTTCCAATGAGACTATTTTTTAAATAAATTAGAAAAAAAATTTATTTTCTTTATAAAAATTACAAGCATGGCAATTGCAACTGAATTTAAGGGGATTATTTTAAATTTAATTTAAATTAACAAAACTGTGGTCATCTTGAGAACCACTGACCACATTTTATAGCCCAGTGAGCTGGTACAAAGTGCTTGAGATTCATTCAATAGCAATTTTTCTTTACAGCAGTCCTCAGATTGTTTTCTTTTAGCAAAAGTCAAAAGTACTGACTTTAAAAGTCTGGAGCACTAAGTGTGTGGTTTTCAGTTTTGTTTAACAAAATTTTTACTTTCCCATAGCACTAACCTTTAGAGACTGGCATAATCAGACTTTCTTTCAGGCGCTGCGCCTGGCTATGGCTAAATCAACATTACAGACCGACACTCCACAGGGGAAGAGAACAAATATTTACCTTCTTAGCATCGGCAGAAGACCTCAACCCTTCTGGCAGCGTGTGCACTACAGGTAAGACCGCAGCGCTAACGCGCTGGAAATGGGGATCAGAAACCTGCTCCAGACGTGGTCGCTTGGATTCCAGTGAATCATGATCCACGGGGGACGGCCCCGGGTGAAACTGTTCATAGCCAGTTCTCCTTTCTTGAGGCCTAACACATAAAAACGAAAGAAATACTTGAAAATTGTAAAATGATGCACAACTTCCTGATAACATCCCTGGTTGGACTTTGAAATAAATGAGAAAATTATGCTTACTTTTAAAGTGAACCGCTGCCCCCCTTCCCCCAACCCAGAAGAATATACATAAAGTGCTATCAAACTTCTAATTCTAATAGAAGATTCTTCAGGGGAGATGGGAGTGGCGGCAGGAAAGTGAAAGACCTAACAAAAGACTTTAATTTGCAGAAAATTTAGAGCTGCTGAGGAATAACTCTAAAATATTTTTTAAAACCTATGCCATAATAATTGAATTTAGTACAATATTAACTAGAACAGCCACCATTTTGAACCAATGATAAAAACAAGCAGGAAAACACAAACCTCCCAGCAACTGTACATGGGAACATAAATGACTTGAGTTGTGATACTAAGACTTAAAGATGAAATGTAACATTGCTTTGAAATCCTGACCCCCAAAATATGTATTCTGTCTAGCTTCTGCAAGTACATAAGTGTCTTGAAATTCAGGAATCTGTCTCTGATCCCTTACATGAAGTACTGTACCGGGTACCACATGTGGGTGTTCATTAATTTCACTTTCCTTTTCCTACCGAAGTATTTACAGAAGCAACATTTTACTTCGTGGCCAAGCTTTAAACAAATGTCCAACAAAATATTTCTCAATGAAAAGGATTATCACCGCGTTACCTTTTTATTTTTTTTTAACTTATTTCTTTTTTTAAGAGGAGGGTGGGGGGACGGGCAGAGAGAGAGAGGGAGAGAGAATCCCAAGCAGGCTCCACACCCAGCACGGAGTCCAACCCAAGACCATGACCTGGGAATAAATCGATAGTCGCTGCCCAACTGACTGAGCTACCCAGCCACCCCATCACTGGGTTTCCTTTTTAGAAGAGATGATGAAATAAACCCTGGCGTCTATAAAATTATTATATTTCAAAATGTGGGGACACCGGTTTGGCTCAGTTGGTTAAGTGTCTGCCTTCAGCTCAGGTCATGATCTCGGGCTCCCTGCTCAGCATGCAGTCCGCTTCCCCATCTCCCTCTGCCCCTTCCCTGCTTGAGTGTGTTGTGTGCGCGTGTGTGCTCTCTCTCTCTCAGTCTCTCAAATAAGTATTTTTTAAAAATCTGAAATCTCGTTCAAGACATAAATCCCATTATTTTCTTAAAATCCACAACGATGTCGCAAAATACAGTGCAGTAGAAAGCCTCAAGGAGACAAGGATGGCTGCTTTTGCCACTTGTCTTCAATATAGTACTGGGAGTTCTGTCAGAACATTTCAGCTAGAAAAAGAAATAAAAGGCCTCCAAATCTGAAACGAAGACATAAAGTATTTCTATTCAGATGACATAATCTCATATGTAGAAAAATATCCAGAATCCACCCAAAAAAAGTTAGAGCTCATAAATAAATAAAAGCAAAACTATAGGATACAAATTCAACATGCAAAAATTAGTTGTATTTCTATATACCAGCAATGAACAATCTGAAAATGAAATTAAGAAAACAATTCCAGGGGTGCCTGGGTGGCTCAGTGGGTTAAAGCCTCTGCCTTCGGCTCAGATTATGATCCCAGGGTCCTGGGATCGAGCCCCACATCGGGGTCCTTCCTTGCTCCATGGGGAGCCTGCTTCTCCTTCTGCCTGCCACTGAGCCATCCAGGTGCCCCGGAAAATCTTTTAATATCCAGAATGTACACAAATCCTTCCCACAAATGAAGAAGAAAAAGACATCCCCCTCCCAAAAAAAAAAAAAAAAAAAAGAGAGAGAAGAAAAATGGGCAAAGGATTTGACAGACATTTCTCCAAAGATACACAAACGGCCAGCTAACACGCGAAAAGATGGTCAACATCATTCGTCATTAAGGGAACACAGATCAAAACCATAATGAGGTACCATTTAATACCCCGGAGAGCAGCTTAACTTGTTTTAAACAAGGGAGGGGGGATAACAAGTGTTTATGAAGATGTGGAAAAATTGGAACCTGGTGCACTACCATTGGGGATGTAAAACTATACAGCCACTGTGGAAAAAGTCTACAGTTCTTCAAAAAGCTGAACACAGAATTACCGTATGACACAGCCATCGCACCTGGTGTACGAGGTGTATATCCCAAAGTCCTGAAAGCAGCGACTCTGACACAACGGCACTGAAAACGGACTCAGACAGACGCCTGTACACCAGAGCTCAAGCATCCTTCACAGCAGCCGAAAGGAAACAACCCTTGTCCACTGACAGACAAACGGATAAACAAACTGTGGTACATACACACATCATCCAGTGGACTATTCTGCCACAAAAAGGAAAAAGGTCTGACACATGCCACAATATGGGCGAACCTTAAAAACATTATGCTGAGTGAAACAAGCCAGACACAAAAGGACAATTATTATAAGACTCCACCGATATGGCAAATTCATTGAGAAAGAAAGTGGCTTAGAGGTTACCAGGGACTGAGAGGAGAGGGGGAGGGGGAATTATTGCCTAATGGGAACAGAGCTTCTCTCTGGGGTAATGAAAACGTTCTGGAAATAGTGGTGATGGTTGCACAACATGAATGTCCTTAATGCCACTAAACTGGAACATTTAAAAATGGTTAAAATGGTAAATTTATGTTACATACATTTTACCACAGTAAAAAAGTTCACATACAAATTAATTCTTAGAGGGGCGCCTGGGTGGCTCAGTGGATTAAGCTGCTGCCTTTGGCTCGGGTCGTGATCTCAGGGTCCTGGGATCGAGCCCCACGTCGGGCTCTCTGCTCCGCGGGGAGCCTGCTTCCTCCTCTCTCTCTGCCTTCCTCCCTGCCTACTTGTGATCTCTGTCTGTCAAATAAATAAATAAAATCTTTTAAAAAAATTAATTCTTAGAATCATGATTAATAAAGACTCGCCTAGGAACGAAAGAGAGATCTGAAAGCCTCCCACAAAAATTTTATATGAGAAGGTTACTACTACTTGAAAGGATGACTTACACTCTCTTTCACCAGTTACTCTTTTCCATTCACTCAACTCAGTGGACTCTGACTTAATCCCCCATCGTTTCATTGTATTACAAGAGGCCACAGCGCTCACTCAAAGTCAGCAACGACCTCCTGATACTGAAAGCAAGGGAATATTTTTAGACAGATGCTGACCTGTCTGCTACATCTTATCCTTTACTTATTCCCTCCTTCCTGAAACTCTCCCACCTCTTGGTTTCCAGGACACTGTCTGCCCTGCTCGTCATGGTCTAACATAAGAATCTTCTGTTGGCACACACAGCGGTTCTCCACGGGGAAGCACGGATCATTTTAAAACAGTCAATTTCCAGATATTCCGAGCTTCCTAACCCACTCTTTACCTACACTGACCTACTAGTAACAGACTTGAAGCTCTCCCCTCTCTGCTTCTCTCACAACTGCCCTTCTCTCGTGTGCACACCCAAAAAGCTTCCGGCTCAGCCTTCTCGGACCTGTCACTGGAGCACTGGCCCCCAAGTGTAAATACTACCAGGGCTGCAAAGAAACAAATCCTTTTTGCAAGCCAACGGTTCCCAAACGTGTGCTTTCAACAAAACTGAAGAACTTAAATTGTTAACTAACATTTTCATCTTAGATAAATATGAGATTTAGGGTATACCCTTCATGAGAAATTGTTTTTGTGAATAAGGTTTCGTGGTCCCTTCGTAAGAATAAAAAATAAGGGGATGCCTGGGTGGCTCAGTTGGTTAAGCAGCTGCCTTCAGCTCAGGTCATGATCCCAGCGTCCTGGGATCGAGTCCCACATCGGGCTCCCTGCTCTGCAGGGAGCCTGCTTCTCCCTCTGCCTCTGCCTGCCTCTCTGTCTGCCTGTGCTCACTCTCTCTCTAACAAATAAATAAATAAAATCTTTAAAAAAAAAAAAAAAAAGAATAAAAAATAAGTACAGAGTACATGCTGCCTTTATTCTATCAATAAGTAATATTTTGAAAATAGTCCTATCTCATTAACGCATGGATACATTTCCATGAAATTTTACTTATATTTGATAAATTTCTCATTTCCTTTTTCCTTTAAGATTTTATTTATTTGTCAGAGAGAGAGACAGAGAGAGTGAGAGCGCACAAGCAGGGAGAGCAGGAGGCAGAGGGAGAAGGAGGCCCCCTGCTGAGCAGGGAGCCTGATGCTGGACTCAACCCCAGGACCCTGAGATCAAGACCTGAGCCAAAGGCTTAACCTACTGAGCCACCCAGGCACCCCATGTTTCTCATTTTCTTAAATGACTGCCGTTTTGATCAATCTTCTAATAATAATTGTATTTCAATCCAGAAGTTTTTTATCTTCTTTTAAAAAAATAACCTTTTACATTTCTTTTTTGTAAAATAGAAGATAGGTTGATCAATAAATGACTCTCAACAATCAAAATGAATCACATTAGGATATATTTTGTGGAAAAAAAAATGAACAAATGAGTTCCAAGGAAAAAAGGAATAAAATAAGAAGTTCTGTCAGAGACTAGTTTGTTCATATACAGTATCATTTTAAGTAGATGAGGCTATCAAATCACTACCGTAGTTAGATTCTATCAGATAAGCTTAAAATGTATTGCAGCAGTTTTGCTTTAAAACATCAATATACTTTCAATATGATAAATTATATGGACACCTGGGTGGCTCAGTTGGTTAAGCAGCTGCCTTCGGCTCAGGTCATGATCCCAGCGTCCTGGGATCGAGTCCCACATCGGGCTCCTTGCTTGGCAGGGAGCCTGCTTTTCCCTCTGCCTCTGCCTGCCACTCTGTCTGCCTGTGCTCGCTCTCTCACAAATAAATAAATAAATAAAATCTTTGGAAAAAAAAATGATAAATTATATTCACCTTTTAAGACGTATGAAAAACTTCTGATGTCAACTTAAAAATGTGTAATATATCTTTTGAGAAATATGCAAATAGCAAGTTTGAAGACCTCTATTTCAAAATCATCTTCCTTTCTTTCTCCTTCAGAGGTTTCTGCCTCATGGTATCTTTAGATGTTGGGGGCCCTCTGGGTTCATCTTAAACTCTGGCCCTTCTCATTTTCCACCCTCTCTGGATCATATGTATCAATCTGGGTCTCCCCTGAGCATGATGAATACATCTCCACCTGGAAGTTTCACAGGAACCTCAAACTTAACTCTTACCAAACTCAAGCTGTCGTTCCCTTGCTGCTCTTTCTTCAATCTTTAGCCCAGTGTCACGGCAATGGAACCAACAGCCATCCAACGAGCTAGAAACCTAAGATTCATCCAGGTCTCCTCCGTTGCCTTTGCCAACTGCCAGAACTTGGCGGCCTCACCTCCTGACTCCAGCCTGTCTTGTCTCAAACTCCATTTCACCACCATTCCTTATGCCCGCACTCTTTCTCTTTCGGGTCTCTCATACATTCTCTCTGCTTCTAGTCTATCCACCTCAAATTCATCCCCCACAAAATAGCCAGAGGTCATCTATCAGAAACAAGGATCCAGGGGCGCCTGGGTGGCTCAGTGGGTTAAAGCCTCTGCCTTCGGCTCAGGTCATGATCCCAGGGTCCTGAGATCAAGCCCCACATCAGGCTCTCTGCTCAGCAGGGAGCCTGCTTCCCTTCCTCTCTCTCTCTGACTGCCTCTCTGCCTGCTTGTGATCTCTATCTGTCAAATAAATAAATAAAATCTTAAAAAAAAAGAAAAGAAAAGAAAAGAAACAAGGACCCAGCATTAGACTAAAGCCCCAGTCCCTCAACACAGCACTTAGAATCAGGACCACTGCTGGCCTGCAAGAAAATTGTGTGTGAAATGGCTATAAGCAAATGCAATGTTCTGGTACACAGGGCCTGGCCAATTGCCCAAGAGGGATTTCAGCCCTCAGTTGTCCCCTCAACCTACAGAAGTTAACTTCCAAGTATTACATTTTATCTCCAATGAATCTGCTCATGAGATTTACCCAAGCCAGAAGGTAGAATATACCCAGTGTGGAAGAACATTAAGACTAAAAGAACACAGGACAATTAAGACAAACACCGAGTACAGAAAGTTCTCTTTCCATCAAGAAATCAGGCTAGGAATGCCTGAGTGGCTCAGTCAGTTACGCATATGCCTTCGGCTCAGGTCATGGTCTTGAGGTCCTGGGATCGAGCCCCGTGTTAGGCTCCCCATTCAGCAGGGAGTCTGCCTGGCCCTCTCCTTCTGCCCCATCCCTCACTAGTGCTCATTCTCTCTCTCTCTCTCTCTCAAATAAATAAAATCTTTAAGAAAGAAAAAAGAAACCAGGCTATTCCCCATTTCAGTTTGCCCATCCTTTTTAGAAGAACAAAACTACTCATGATAAATAAATGTATAATTTAACATTTAAAATCTCAAAAACAAATGCAATTTTATATTGGAATCCTGGGGGAGTTAAGCATGAAATCTGCATTTTAAATGAACATACTGCCTTTTAAAAACTAACACCAGTGGAAAGGTACTACCATTTTGGAAACAGTCTAGTCATTTCTCAAATGGCAAACAGAGAACTATCATATGATAAAGCAATTCTACTCCTAGGCATATTCCCAAGAGAAAGGAAAATCCATAGCCACATAAAAATGTGTGCATGAATGTTCCTACCAGCATTATTCTTAACAGTCAAAAAATGAAAACTCAAATATCTATCAACTGATGAATGGATAAATGAGGTATAAAAAAAAAAAATCAGATTTTCACACCAAAGAATTTCTGTAGACTTTAAACTTGAAAGTTCTTATATTTTACTGACTTCCATGACCTCTTAATACTGCCTTTAAATATCTTTAAAATGAATTAAAGTTATTAGTTGGGTTTTTTACTTTAATATACCTATACCTTATCATTTTAATTTTAAAGAAGAGATAACCCTCACTTAGGGGGAATATGTCATAAGGTTCACAGCTATTCAAAAACAGTGGTCCACAAACACCATCTACAATTACATCAACCGGTTTTATTTATGCCTAGCTATGGAAGGCTATTCTCTGAAACTAAATTTAATTCACCTAAATTTTCAAATTTACAAGCATAATTTGGCTTCTCTTGTTGCTCAGAGGAAAACCAATTATCTTAATTTCAGTGAATTTTTATAATATCTGAAACGACCTCAACTATTCTGCATCTTTTCTTTTCTTTTTTTTTTTAAGATTTTGTTTATTTGACACAGAGAGATACAGCGGAAGAGGGAATACAAGCAGGGGGAGTAGAAGGGGAGAAGATGTGCGGCTCTCAATCCCAGGACCCTGGGATCATGACCCAAGCCAAAGGCAGATGCCCAACCCACTGAGCCACCCACGCGCCCCAAATAAATAAATAAAATCTTAAAAAACAAAAAAGATGGGAATTTTTTTATTAACCTAACAATTCAAGTCACCCCTGAAGCAAAAAATACATTATATGTTAATAAAATAAAAGGCAAAAAAGAAAAGTTATCAAGTCACTCCAGGCGCACTCTTCAAATGCTTATCTTTAAATGTTCTCCCAATATCTACATTACCTCTAGGTCCTGTAGTTTTATCATTTTTTACTGTCAAGATTTGCTACTGATGTTCAGTAATGGAATCATAATTCATCTAGGTGCCTCACATAGACTTTTCACCTAAGGAGGTATGTGGCTTTACTAGTCCTTTCACCACGGCTTCCATTTATTGGCTGGATTCCATCACCTAGAAATTCTTCAAGAAGTTTTAGATGATCAGTGCTTTCATGTCTAAAACTGTGTGTCTGTTGCTTTTGTTCTTAAAATTAAGTGGCATATAATATTCTTAAGATCTCAAGTCTTTTTCTAGCTACTGCTCTACTATCTTCTATCATTGTAGTAGCTTGAAGCCAGACTCTTTCCTCCCTGTCAAGGATTTTTTTTTGCTTCCTGGATTCTTGATTCTTTCACTTACCCTTGAACTTTAAGAACTGAACCACGATCTTAGTGTGGATAATTCTGTGTAAGTGATCCCTGGAGCAAGATAAGCCCTACCAGTCTGCAGAGTTCTTCCTTCACTTTGAAAAAAGAAAACAAAACAAAACAAAAACTTTCTTCTTAAATTATGAATATTATTTCCGTTCCTTTACAGGTTCTCCACCTCAAAAACACATGGTCTTATGATATGTTGGATTATTTTAATTTAACCTCTATATTTACCAACTTCTTTCTAATGGCTTTCATTTCTATGCTTCTCTTCTACACCACCCTGATTATCCCCAGACTTTCTTGCAGGACAAAGGTCTAATTTTTAGCCACAGCTGTTTCATTCCTTGTTCTTATCTTATTTTATATATTGAATTTATAGTGGTGAGCTCGGGAGCACTGGAATGTCCAATCTTTCATTTTATCTAACTGGGTTGCCTTGTACCTTTTAAAGACCCTATTATTAATTTTACTTCTCCTGTAGCGCATAGCACTGAGGGGGCCAAGATCTTCAGTTTTCATCTTCTTACCCAACAGAGTCTTTGTTTTTGACACTCTGTATTGCTTTCTTTAATTTTCTTTTCCAGGCATGTCTTTGCCCCATTCCTGGCATCGTTACTCTACTGCTCGGGTACACCATGTGCAGACCTACTCAGATTTTCTCTTTGGTGGGGGATTTTCCTTTGCGGGGCATTTGTGTATAGACAGAGGACTGGGTTTGGCTTTCTACATTTTTCTACAGCCTGAGGGAACAGGGAAATGGGGTAAAGGACAGGGAAACTTGGCTGGGGCTATGACAGCCTTTGTTGAGAGTCCTGGTTTCCTCTACAAGCTAGACCCGTAACCAGTCATGAGGGCTCTGGCTCATCACTTTGGAAAAAAGCTCACCATGCCTGCCCTTCCTGCAAGATGGCACAACAGGATTCCCAAGCAAACAACTCATCACCACTATACCCTCACCATGTATGTTCTTCTCAAATCCAGAAGTATTTATGAGAAACCCTAGGATTTTACTGACCCGCTTTCTTCCTTCAATACTACTTCTTTGAGAGCAGAATTAGAAACTAGGAGGCCAAGTCATGCAAGATTCTTCTAAGTCCTTTTTTGATGCCACTTTTCCAAGTTTATAGCAGTGTGGCTGTATGCCTTTCCTTCTCTATACAGGGTGATTTTTGGTCATTTTTTGAAGAGTTATTTTTGTATGTTTGCTAGATATTATGGAGGAGAGTGATCTGAATTCTCTCCACAACATTCACCAAAAAATGTATTTTGTAATAATTTTAAACACAGCCAAAGAACTTCAATCCTTTTATTATCTTCACACCTGAACAGTAAACATATTTTTAACCCACTGAGCCACCCAGGCGCCCTAAGTAAACATATTTTTAAAATAGAAAATCAGATTCTTTATAAAAGTGCTAAAACAAGAAACCCAAAAAGGCCATTTAATAAAAGGAGCTATTATATTTCAAAATACTTTAGATTAAGAGCAAGGATGGGGTAAGAGAGAGCAGAGATGTAAGGACACTGGGGAAAATCAATGTCTACCATGAACAGGGCCAACAAATCCTCTCCTTTGAGGACACTGCCATTACTATTCTCAAAAGTACAAGTGAGAAAACTAAGGATTAAAGAGTCTGCATCAGTAATTTGCAACCCTAGCTGCCAATGAGAATGACCTGGGAAACTCTAGACATAACACAGATGCCTGGGCCCAATCCCAGGAACTGATTTAATTCTTCTGAGATGGGGCTTGGGCATCAAGTTTAAAAACCAAGGTGGTTCTATCATGCAGCCTAAATTAAGAACACGTTTATATACACGACCAAGATTACAAGCTGACCAGGATCGCAACCTAGATCTACCTGACTTCCCACTACACAGCAGGAACCATGAGCTCTGGAAACAAGTTCTAAGAGGTTTTTTTTTAACTCTTACGGTAACTACTCCAAAAGATCAAAAACATAAAAGAGCTCAAAATGTAAATGATAAATGACCCGTCATGGCTTAGCTATAAAATTATAAAAAATAAAAACCACATTAAACCCAACAGCACACCTGTGAAATACACACACACTTGAGAAGCTCCGTCCCAGAAGATAACACAAAAGACCGCCATTACCTGTCAGAACCTGGGTGAAATTCTGAGAGCAGGGAGGGTCGTCTGCGAAGCTGCTGCTGCTGCTGCTGCAAGAGCTGTGATGCCTGGCTGACTTCAAGATGAGAAGAACGATAATCAGGGACTGCAAATTCCTAGTATTAAAACAATCATAAATTACTTATTAGCCAAAAATTGAAAAGCGTCATGAAATTAAACCAAGTATAAATGCAGAGGCAGTTATGGGCCACTAAGTATGGAAGGAAACAGCAATGATGATTTCCACCTTTCACTGATCTGATTCTTCCCCATCAACCTAAAACAATCAACATTTTAACTGCGTACCGTTCAAAAGAATTCAAAATGAAATTTGGTGTTCAGTCTGTAGTTGACTCATTCTCCTAATGAACATGCACTACAGTAACATTCCGATCTATACTATTCAAGCAGTAAGATCTCAAACTCATGTGTTCAATATGAAATCCTAAAAAGCGCTCCAACCTTAAATTCAAAATGGGTGAGCAGGAAGGACCACAGAAGCCACAGAGTCAAATCCATGTATATCTACAAATGAAGAGAAAGAAGTCCAGAGACTCAACCTGCTAGTTCAATGTAATAGTTTCTCCACCATTCCAGGTGGGTGTTTTTGTTTTTTTTTTTAAGATCTTATTTATTTATTTGACAGACAGAAATCACAAGTAGGTGGAGAGGCAGGCAGAGAGAGAGGGGGAAGCAGGCTTCCTGCCAAGCAGAGAGCCCGATACGGGGCTCGATCCCAGGACCCCGAGACCACCACCCGAGCAGAAGGCAGAGGCTTAACCCACTGAGCCACCCAGGCGCCCCCAGGTGGGTGTTTTTAATGTTTGTTCTCCTACTTTTGACTTTCTGTTGAAAAGACAAAAGCTTCTTTTCAAAAGAAACCTATTAACGTTAATAATCATAAACAGATACTTACACCTAGAACCGCCAAATAACCCAGGAATTCTCCTACGTATACACACGAGGTAATTAAAAGCATATGTTCACACACAAAACTTGGGACACAAATTTTCAAAGCAGTGTTATTCATAATAGCCAGAAAGTAGGACCGAGCCCCCGCTTCAGGCTCCCTGCTCAGCGGGGGAGTGTGCCTCTCCCTCTGCCTGTGCTCTCCTCTCACTCACTCACTAAAACTCTTAAGAAAAAAAAAAGGTTTTGGAGTTAGATAATGGTAATGGATGCCCAACACCATGAATATACTAGAAGTTCTTATATTGTGCACTTTAAAATGGTGAGGGTTTTTTTTTTTAATTTTATTTATTTATTTGACAGAGAGACAGACAGCAAGAAAAGAAACATAAGCAGGGGGAATGAGAGAGGGGAAACGGGCTTCCCACCGAGCAGGGAGCCAGTTGTGGGGCTCAATCCCAGGACCCTGGGATCATGACCTAAGCTGAAGGCAGATGCTTAATCGAATGAGCCACCCAGCTATCCCCAAATAGTGAGTTTTATAAGAATAATATGTCAACAAAAATTTTTTTTAATCATAAACAGAATAAAACTGAGCAGTACAGGCTGAAACAAGGAATAGATAAGAGGTCGAGAGCCCAGGTAACAGTAAAACATAATTTTACGTAGTCTAAGAAAAAATATCAGATACAAAGTTGGAAACATGATCAAGAAACACTAAACACTAAAGAAAACTCAGAAACACTTTTCTTTTAAATATTTTATTTGAGAGAGAGAGCAAGAGCACCAGGAGGGGCAGAGTGACAAGTAGATTGCCCCCTAAGCAGGGAACCTGAAAAGGATCTCAATCCCAGGGCCCCGAGATGACCTGAGCTGAAGGCACCCGACTGAGCCCCAAGTCAGAATCACTTTTTAAAAAGCACCACAGGGGCGCCTGGGTGGTTCAGTGGGTTAAAGCCTCTGCCTTCAGCTCAGGTCATGATCCCAGGGTCCTGGGATCCAGCCCCACATCAGGCTCTCTGCTCACCAGGGAGTCTGCTTCCCCCCCCCCCCCGCTCTCTGCCTGCCTCTCTGCCTACTTGTGATCTCTGTCAAATAAATAAATAAAGATTTTTAAAAATAAAAAAGCATAACTCACTCAAAAAGGAATTCACATCTAAAGAAATAGATAAAAGACTAAGTAAAAAAAGACACAAGTATAAATTATATCCCCCAAAAAGGGGCCAAATAACATTCTAAGAAATTAAAGTTGATCGATTAAATTAAGCAAGAGTAGAAGAGAACAGGTGAAGAGCAAATGAAAGCAAAGATAGAACAGAGGCCTTCTCTTGTACCACAGCGAAGCACAGAGCAACAGAAATTAGAGAAGAAACATTAAAAATGGGGCTAGATTAAAACGTTCCGACCTCCAATACCCACAGGTGAGAGACAATATGCTAAGAAATAACAGAACAGCATTTCTCAGAAGTTAGAAAAGACGAAGTCCTTGCATTTAAAAGGGCGTAAGAGAAAAGCTGGGGATAGTTTAAAAATTAATTCATCAGTGGCGCCTGGGTGGCTCAGTGGGTTAAAGCCTCTGCCTTCTGCTCAGGTCATGATCTCAGGGTCCTGGGATAGAGCCCCATATCGGGCTTTCTGCCCAGCAAGGAGCCTGCTTCTCCCTCTCTCTCTCTGCCTGCCTACCTACTTGTGATCTCTGTCTGTCCAAAATACAAAAAAAAAAAAAAAAAAATTAATTCATCACACTGGATGAGCACAACAAAAATTTCAGACAAGCAAGGATAAAGAGAAAATTTGACTAGGTATCATAAGAAATAGGAAACAGGTTTCCTACAAAGTAACAAGGATCGTAATAAACAGTCTTTTCATCTGCAACATTATATAGAAGGAAACAGACCAGAGAAAAACAACTTCAGAGAACACAACTTTGAACCCACAAATTCAATCATCAAACTGTCTCAAATTTTAGGAATACCAACTTTTCAGAATTCAAGGACTCCGAAAATTTACCAACCACAGACTCTCTGAAAGAATCTGTAAACGATGGATGTATCCAGAAAGGCAGATTGAGAGTAAGCAGTGAAACAAAACAAACACCAGTGCATGCAGGTTCCAGCTGTGAGTACGAAACTGTCCAGAATGACATTCCCACAGTAAACAGCCAAAAAAGTAGACAAAATGTAGTTAACTATCTTCAGACACTGGAAAATAGGCTGCAAAGGTCTCAGCCTCTGAGAAAAATCACACAAAAGAGGGGTGAGTCCTGCTACACTGCAGGCTTTCTGCCTGGAGGCAACTTCCACACTGCATCCCTGGGAAGGGAATCTGAACAGTGCCTTGGACTCTTGTTCACTCAAGAAGCAACGTCAGGGGACGCCTGGGTGGCTCAGTTGGTTATGCGGTTGCCTTCAGCTCAGGTCATGATCCCAGCGTCCTGGGATCGAGTCCCACATCGGGCTCCTTGCTCGGCGGGGAGCCTGCTTCTCCCTCTGCCTCTACCTGCCTCTCTGTCTGCCTGTGCTCGCTCTAACAAATAAATAAATAAAATCTTTAAAAAAAAAAAAAAGAAGCAACGTCAGTAGTTTGATAAAGCCATATGGACAGCATTTCTGGAGACCTTCTAAGAGGGAATCACATATAGAAAGATCTCCAGAAATGTGAACTTGGGCTCTCCTAGGTCATTGGCTGAATTCCAATCTGCAAGTGCATAGGAGAGCACAGCTCAGTCCTAAACATCTCTGGTTGTTCTTAGAAAGAACACTTTGGAGGAACTATAAAACAATTCCCAGAGCTTACACAGGGCCAGAACTCATTCAAATTTCCTCCAGCCAGCAGGAAGAAACCTCAGTGAATACATGAGATAACCACTAAATACCCCTTCTGAAAGTTTAGAAATGGAGGACAAATAAGACTTAGAATAAAGACTTCTCTAGACTTGCCCTTAAAGAGTTTAAAAATAAACCTCAAAAGTAAGTTAACTGCCTACCAGAAGGAATCCAACTTTCTTTAAAGGAATACAACAAAACGCAGTACTAAAATGTGTAAAATTCACAATGTTCCTACTCCACTCAAAAATTTAAAAAATCCAATGTCTGTAATGAAAATTTCCCTATAAAATTAAAAATAGGTTGGAAACTGCAGAAGAAAGAAACAGAAAAAATAAAATGAACAGAGGTCCGGTGACCTGTAGGATTAATATGAAATACCAGTCACTGGTGTTTCAGAGGAAAAAACAAAACAAAACAAAACAAAAAACCTAGTGGGAGAGGAGACAGAAAAACAGAAAAACATATCTAAAGAAATAAAGGCCGAAAATTGCCCAAATTTTATGAAAATTATATATCCACAGAAGCTTGAAGTTCGGTGAATGTCTACGACAGTAATACATTCAAAAGGTACAACAGGGGCACCTGGGTGGCTCAGGTGGGTTAAAGCCTCTGCCTTCAGCTCAGGTCATAATCCCAGGGTCCTGGGATGGAGCCCGCCATCAGGCTCTCTGCTCAGCGGGGAGCCTGCTTCTCTCCTCTCTCTCTGCCTACTTGTGCTCTCTGTCAAAAAAAAAAAAAGAAAAAAAAAAGAAAAAAACTAAAAAAAAAAAAGGGGCACAACAAAGGCACATCATAATCAGATTACTGAAAACAAGTGATAAAGAGAAAATCTTAAAAGTAACCAAAGAGGGGAAAAGATACTGATATATTAAGAATGACCAAAGACTACTGGTTACAAACCATACATGCCAGAATACAACAAACGGCATCTTTTAAGGTGCTGAGCCATAACTTAGAATTCTGTACCAAGTAAAAATATTCTTTAAAAATCAAGCTGAGGGGCGCCTGGGTGGCTCAGTGGGTTAAAGCCTCTGCCTTCGGCTCAGGTCATGATCCCAGGGTCCTGGGATCGAGCCCCAAGTCTGGCTCTCTGCTCAGCAGGGAGCCTGTTTCCCTTCCTCTCTCTCTCTCTGCCTGCCTCTCTGCCTACTTGTGATCTCTGTCAAATAAATAAATAAATAAAATCTTAAAAAAAAAAAAAAAAGAGGAAGGGAAAAACACTATCAACCTGAGGAATGATATCACAACAGATCTCAAAGACACTTACAAGATAAAGGGAATAGTATGACAACTTACATAGTTTAATATATTGAACAAAACTTCCCCAAACTGACTCAAGGGGAAAAAATCTGAATTATAGCTATTAAAGAAACTGAATTCATGATTTAAATTCTTCACACAAAGAAAATTCTAGGTCCTGATGACTTCACTGAAAAACTTTATCGAACTTCTAAGGAAGAAAAAATACTAATCCTACACAAACTCTTTAAGAAAATATAGGAGGAAGAAACACTTCCCAAGCTAACAACATTCTTTTTTTCAACTGAAGCATAATCAGCATACAATGTTATATCAGTTTCAAGTGTACAACATATTGATTTGACAATTCTAGACATTACTCAATGCTTCCCATGAAAGTGTAGTCATCGGCTGCCAACAACATTCCTAATGGTCCAAGACTGAATGCCTTCCTCTTAAGATGAGAAATAAGTCAAGAATGTCTACTCTGGGGTGCCTGGGTGGCTCAGTGGGTTAAAGCCGCTGCCTTCGGCTCGGGTCATGGTCCCAGAGTCATGGGATCGAGCCCCGCATCGGGCTTTCCGCTCTGCGGACAGCCTGCTTCCTCCTCTCTCTCTCTGCCTCTCTGCCTACCTGTGATCTCTGTCTCTCTGCCTACCTGTGATCTCTGTCTGTCGGATGGATAAATAAAATCTTAAAAAAAAAAAAAAAGAATGTCTACTCTCACCTCTTCAACACTTTTACTAGCAACAAAAGCCAGTACAATAAGGAAGAAAGAGGAAAAAACAATCAGTTTGGAAAGGTACAGGTAAAACTCTTTATTCTCCGATTACAGGATCATCTACATAGAAAATCTTATGGAGGGGCACCTGGGTGGCTCAGTGGGTTAAGCCTCTGCCTTAACTTAACTTAAGCCTCTGCCTTAACTGCCTCTGCTCAGGTCACGATCCCAAGGTCCTGGGATCAAGCCCCGCATTGGGCTCTCTGCTCCGCGGGGAGCCTGCTTCCCTTCCTCTCTCTCTGCCTGCCTCTCTGCCTACTTGTGACCTCTGTCAAATAAATAAAATCTTAAAAAAAAAAAAAAAATCTTATGGAATCTATAAAAAAGCAACTAAAAGTAACAAGTAAGGGTGCCTGGGTGGCTCAGTGGGTTAAGCCTCTGCCTTCAGCTCAGATCATGATCTCAGGGTCCTGGGATGGAGTCCTGCATCGGGCTCTCTGCTCAGCAGGGAGCCTGCATCTCCCCTCTCCCCGCCCCGTCTGCCTCTCTGCCTACTTGTGATCTCTCTCTCTGTCAAATAAATAAATAAAATCTTAAAAAAAAAAAAAAAAAGTAACACGTAAGGTTGCAGGACACAAGATAAATAGACATAGTAGCAATGAACTGAAAATTAAAATTCCAAAACCAATACATTTATAATACAGCTTTGCATCAAAAATATGAAATATTGGACACCTATGTGGCTTAGTCAGTTAAGCATCTGCCTTCGGCTCAGGTCATGATCTTGGGGTCCTGGGATCAAGCCCCACATCAGGCTCCCTGCTCAGGAGGAAGTCTGCTTCTCTTACTCCCTCTCCCTTTGCTCCTCCCCCCTCTTGCTCTCAAATAAAATCTTTTAAAAAAATATGAAACATTTAGGAACAAATCCAACAAAAGATGTACATTACCTGCGCACTAAAAACTACAAACCATTATTGAGAAAAATTAATGCAGACCAAAACAAATGCACTTATACCATGTTCCTGGACCAGAAAAATTAAAGTTGTTATATTGTCAATTCTCTCCCCAATTTATCTCTAGACTCAATACAAAGCCAATCAAAATCCAGCAAAGGGTGCCTGGGTGGGGCTGTCAGTTAAGCATCGACTCCAGGTTTGGGCTCAAGCTGTGATCTCAGGGTCATGAGCAGAGTCTGCTTCTGACTCTGTCTCCCTCTGCCCCACCCCCAAAATAAATAGATCTTTAAAAAAAAAAAAAAAGTAGTGACGCCTGGGTGGCTCAGTTGGTTAAGCAGCTGCCTTAGGCTCCAGTCATGATCCCATCGTCTTGGGATGAGTCCCCTCCCTCTGCCTCTGCCTGCCTCTCTGTCTGCCTGTGCTCGCGCGCTCTCTCTCTCTAACAAATAAATAAATAAAATCTTAAAAAAAAAAAGTAAGCCTTTTTGTAGAAACCGACAAGCTGATTCTAAAGTGTACAGAGAAATGTTAAGAACTCGAATATTCAAAACAGGAATTGAGAAAAGAATCACACTACTCAATTTCAACTTATTCTAAAGCTGTAATAAGACAATGTGAAGTGCTTTATTAAAGGACTACATGTTTGTTTACATGGAAAATCACACAGATGAGGTAAAGATACACAAAATGCATCAACAGTTTAGAGAAAACCGTATAAAGAAACAGACTTGCACATATATGGTCAACTGATTTTCAGTAAAAATCTGCAAAAAGGAATTCATTGAGAAAAGAAGAATCTTTTTAGGGGCGCCTGGGTGGCTCAGTTGATAAGCATCTGCCTTCCGCTCAGGTCATGATCCCAGCCAGGGTCCTGGGATCCAGCCCCCACATTGGGTTCCCTGCTCAGCAGGAAGCCTGCTTCTCCTTCTCCCACTTCCCCTGCTTGTGTTCCCTGTCTTGCCATCTCTCTCTATATATCAAATAAATAAATAAAATCTTAAAAAAAAAAAGAAGAAGAAGAAGAATCTTTTTAACAAATGGTTTCTAGAACTATTAGAAAGCTGTATGCAAAATAATAACCTCAATCATCCCCTCACATCATAAACAAAATTTAATTCAAAATACATGATAGATATAAATGTAAGACCCAGAATTATAAAATTTAGAGAAGAAAACACGGGAGAGAGTCTTATGGACCTGGAGTTTGGCAAAAACTTCTTAAACATGCACAAAAAGCAAGAAACATAAAGGACAAAAATTAATAAACCAAACTTCATAAAAATTAAAAACGCACGCTCTCCAACAATACAATTAGGAAAATAAGGCAATACTTCTTTAATCAGATAAAACAGAGATACATGTTAATTAAATAATTTTATTTATAATAGCCAAAAACTGGAATAGGGAACTAGATAAATTGTGGTATGTCCATATCTAGCAATAAAAATAAATTAATTACTAAGATGCACCAAAACATGAATAAATCTCAAAGATAGGGGAAGCAGAAGAAGCCACAAAATAAAAAGTTCATATAAAACTCAAAACAAAGGGGACACCTGCGTGGCTCAGTGGGTTAAAGCCTCTGCCTTTGGCTCAGGTCATAATCCCAGGGTTCTGGGATCGAGCCCTGCATCGGGCTCTCTGCTCAGTGGGGCGCCTGCTTCCCCCTCTCTCTCTGCCTACTTGTGATCTCTGTCAAATAAATAAATAAAGTCTTAAAAAAAAAAAAAAACCCTCAAAACAAGAATAATCCGGTATGACAAAAAAGCAGAGCAGTTGGTTTCCTGAGAGCTGAGGTTTGTGCAAAGTAGAGGAGGAGGACTGACCTAGATGGAGTACAAGGGATGGGGTGACATAAATACTCTACATCTTGATTTTGGTGCTGGTTCTATGGTGTATGAACTGTCAAAATGTACACATACAATAAAATTTTATTATATATAAACTAAAACAGTCCATTTTAAAAAAGCAAAAACAAAGAAGAAGCAACAGTAATCTAGGAAATTAGTATTCAGACAGAACATGGGTGTAGAGAGGACAACGCAACCAAAATCCAACACCCGATCATGATAAAAATTCTCAATCCAGCAATAGAAAGCAACTTCTTTAAGAGGAAAAGGGCAGCTACAAAAATATGCAAACTAACATACTTAACATTGAAAAGTGAATTTTTCCCCAAACAGGAACAAGGTAGCAATGTCCATTCTCACTCCATAATCATGACCACACTCACAGGAGTCTCTGAACAATATTTTATTGGTAAATTAGCTTTCTTTTTCTGAGATGACCATTTTATCCTCCCCTTCCCTTTTTTCTTCAAACTTCTCAAATTCCTGTCCCTAGCCCACTCTGAGCTAATAATTTCACCTATTTTATTTTTCACAAGGTAAATCAGCATACAAACTCTTCCATCTTCCTGCCATCAACCTCTCAAGAAGGTATAGGCCCTATCCTGGCCATCACTCAAGAGACACCAAATTATCTGGCCAGCTTAATTCTCAACCAGAACTTGGAGCAATAAACGTAGGTCTTAACCTGGAAACCCAAGACAACTGGTATTTTTCTATGAACTACTACTACAAACAAAAACAGACACGTTCATCCCCTGAAATCTGGCATAAAACCATACTAAGACAAAGATAATTAATCCCCACCCTTTGGCTCCCAATCTTTGAGAATGGTTCCTGACATTTAAGATATATAGATGTACCAATTATATTTGGTTTCGGACCATCAAATGTATTAAACAGAAAAAGTGTAACACATGCAAACACAACTCATGCAACTGCATAGTGTTTGTTCCTTACCTGCTGGTGACGCGTGCTGGGAAAGGTGTACTGAACAGAGTGGGGAGGATAACGACTTTGTTCTGTGCTGAATGCTCCTTGGTTGGGAGGATAACCTGAACTTGACATTATCAGTAAAGAAGTCCTCACCAGGCTGTGAGATCAAGTCCAACAAACAATCATGTTTCTAGGAAACCACCTAAACAGGATGGGGAAAAAATAGAATTGATAAGAACTAAAGCACCAGGTGTACTTCTAATAAATTATAACTATAGCTACAAAAATAAAACCACAATTAGCAGTAAAAGCTTTCTCTCATGTATTTACTTAATACAAGTTATTGGAGTTTGCAAAACATTAATGGGTCTTTCCTGGTAGACTTACAAAACATTATTTAATATATCACAAACAACAGTATCAGTAGCTATAGAAAGTATAAAGGTGTATAGACAATCTCAGCATGGTACCTGGCACACTGCAAATGCTCAACAAATGTCCTTTTTGTGGATAAATGTCTGAGAAGCAAATGTGATCTATTACAGAAACAAAAATCTACGGTCTCAAGTTTTGGGGTTGTAAAAAGTCAACTGTTAAAAAGATTCAAGAGTGGGGTGCCTGGCTGGCTCAGCTGATAGAGCGTGTGACTCTTGAGCTTAGGGTCATGAGTTCAAGCCCCGCATTGGGCATGAAGCCCACATTAAAATAAAAATTTAGGAAAAAATAAAGATTCAAGAGTATCTATAAGGCAAGCATTTACACAGAGGAAATATTATCTTCATTAAATAATTCTGCCCTCAAAATAATACCCTAAGAAGACATTCAGGATAAGAAAGCGTTTAAGGAAGAACAAAGGGAGCTTATCACGTCAAGGAAAACAACTGCCAGTATTCCTGAAAATTAGAATTTTATCTGCTTCCATGAGCTTGACAGCTTCCCCACATTTAAAGACTTTTCTGGCAAGACTGGTGGTGATACTAACAAGTGTGAGTTTTTGATATTACATTATTTAAATATGTCAACATTTGAAATATCTGTATAATTCAATGAATCAGTATTTTCTAAATGACCAATACAGAATGTTAAAAAATTATTCATGAATATTTATTTAAAGTTCAAGGCATTTTACTACAAATAAAGTACAGTACAACCCAATAAATGTTTAATGTGATAGAATATGAAAAGTTCATTGATACGGTTTCAGATCCTACACAATTAACCTTTAAAAAATTGCCACTTGTCCAGTTAGGGTGTGGTATCAAAGAATATCTACAATTATCTAAAAAGGCTACTAAAATACCCCTCTCTTTTCCAAATACGTATCTGCATAAGATGAGCATTTCTTCATAAACTTCAATCAAACAATATATTGTAAGACTGAATGCAGGAACAGATTTGAGAATAAAGCTAGCTTTTTTTAAGCCAGATATCAAAGAGGTTTGTAAAAATGTAAAACAATGCCCCTCTTCTCAAGTTTTGTTTTATTCCAGAAAACAGTTACTTAACATAATAAATGTTTTTTATAGTAGCATATGGTACATTTATATTATTTTTACATGAATTAATAATATCTTTAAAATGCCCACTGTAATATCTAATATGGTAAATATCAACATATAGGACCCAAATAAACAAACGCTCTTTGGAGTCCTAAATAATTTTAAGAGTATAAAGGATTTTTTTTAAGATTTTATTTATTTATTTGACAGAGAGAGAACAAGAGAGGGAACACAAGCTGGGGGAGTGGGAGAGGGAGTAGCCGGCCTCCTGCCGAGCAGGGAGCCTGATGTGGGGCTCGATCCCAGGACCCTAGGATCATGACCTGAGCTGAACGGAGACACTTAACAACTGAGCCACCCAGGAGCCCCAAGAGTATAAAAGATTCTTGAGACATGGGGCGCCTGGGTGGCTCAGTGGGTTGAAGCCTCTGCCTTCAGCTCAGGTCATGATCCCAGGGTCCTGGGATCAAGCCCCGCATCGGGCTCTCTGCTCTGCGGAGAGCCTGCTTCCTCCTCTCTCTCTGCCTGCCTCTCTGCCTACTTGTGATCTATGTCTGTCAAATAAATAAATAAAATCTTTAAAAAAAAAAAAAAGATTCTTGAGACCAAAAAGTTTGATGACCACTGGCCTAGAGAACTAAGTCATCTTTAGGCTGACTAGCATCAGTGACCTAGAAAGGCCAGTCACACCAGGTCCATGTATACACTCCTTCTGGAGAACCTGCCCCTAGTTAAGGTGAAGCTTTAACACCACGTTTATATAAGTGAACTCCCCTAGTATACAAGGGATGTACCACTTAGGTCCCTCGCCAGGAATGTGAAATTGAGAACCAGGGCTATAGGGAACAGAGTTGCAAAGTTAGCTAGAGTGGGAGTCACAGTGAGGTTGCAGAGGGAGGGTTGCCAAAGAGGTAGGGAGCAGAGAATGCCAGTCTAGACACAGACCAGAGCAGACATGCAGAGACAAAGGGAGCCAAGAGACCTTGCTGGCCCAGGAGACGCAGAAGCAACTGCCTTGGCTCCTGAGTCTTTGCTCCAGGGTCAGTCCCATGAGAAGCTGCTGAACTCCTTTCCTTGACCTTGGATACCTGTTAAACTACCTACACAGTCTTACAGTATGTCCTCCTTCACCTAATAGAGATAGATGGAGGCTTTTACTTCTTAGAATCGTCAGAGCTCAAGTTAAATCCTAAAATAACTACACAAATTTGGAAAAAACCCAAACGTCATGTCCATCAAGTAATAAATAAATAAAATCAGGTATATCCATACAAGAGAATTATTCCACCAAAAACGAATGAAGTACTGATACACACTATAACTTGGACAAGCCCTGAAAACATTATGCAAAAGTACAAGAAGCCAATCCTAAAAGTCCACCCTTCGTGTGATTCCTTTCATCTGAAAGTACAGGAGCCGCAAATCTACACGACAGAAAGTAGATTAATGGCTGCTTACGAACAACAGGAGGGGACTAGAGGAACAGCAACTACCGTGGTAGAATATACATAAAATGTATCATTTTAGCCATTTTCAAGTGTATAATTGTGTAGCACCACGTACAACTACCACCACCATCCGTCTTCAGAACTTGTTCTTCTTCCCCAGCTAAAATTCTGTGTCCATTGAACACTAACTCCCAGACCCTCTCCCCCTCAGTCCCTGGTAACCACCCTTCTAGTTTCTGTCACCATGAATTAAACTACTCTAAGGACCTCACAGAAGTGGAATCAAGCGGTATCTGTGCTCTGATTGGGTAACTGCACTTTGCACAGTATCTCCAAGGTTTACCCATGTGGTAGCATGTATCAAATTACCTACCCTTTTAGGGCTGATAATATTCCACTTTATTGGAGTTTCTTTTTGAGAAAAATGTTCTAAAATTGACTGTAGTGGGGAGCCTGGGTGACTCAGTCACTAAGCGTCTGCCTTCGGCTCAGGTCATGATCTCCGGGTCCTGGGATCAAGCCCTGTGTTGGGCTCTCTGCTCAGTGGGGAGTCTGCTTTTCCCTTTCCCTCTGTTTCTCCCCCTACTCATGTGCACACACATACTCTCTCTCTCTCAAATAATAAATAAAATCCTCAAAAAATAAAAAATAAAATAAAAATAAAAATGACCGTGCAGCAGTCCAAGTTAACATATGGCACATTTCATGGATATTAATACCGAAGCGTGTCAATATCTTAAAAAATATAAAGTCGGGCTGTCTGGGTGACTCAGTGGGTTAAAGCCTCTGCCTTCGGCTCAGGTCATGATCTCAGGGTCCTGGGATAGAGCCCCGCATCCAGCTCTCTGCTCAGCAGGGAGCCTGCTTCCCACACTCTCTCTCTCTGCCTGCCTCTCTGCCTACTTGTGATCTCTGTCAAATAAATAAATAAAATCTTAAAAAAAAATCTAAAGTCAGTATGTATCCTACAATCAATAGCATTTTATGGTCTAATTAGCAGCACTTTTTCTTTAATCTTGAGGTAAATAACGTTATCTTATAAGCAAAGCCATTTTTTGGCTGAGGTACAGTATTAGAGATTGCATCCAGTAAGTCGTTGGTTTCTGCCTAGATTTTACCCTGGAGAGCTCACATTACAGAAATTACTATTTGCTTTTTCTCCCTTTAATTTGTTCCTGGACTCCTAGGATAAACCAAAAAAAAAAAAAAAGGTAAGGATACTAATATCCTCAAAGTGATTTCCCATCTGAGGTCCTTTAAAGGAATAGGTAACATTTACAGTACTTTGAAAAAGCCTAAAAGAAATACACATATAAGGACGCCTGGGTGACTCAGTCGGTTAAGCATCTGCCTTCTGCTCAGGTCACAATCCCAGGGTCCTGAAACCGAGTCTGCTTCTGGCTCCTGGTTCAGTGGGGAGCCTGCTTCTCCCCCTGCCTGCCACTCCCCCTGCTTGTTCCCTATCTCTCTGATGAATAAATAAATAAAATCTTTAAAAGGAAATACATATATAAACTAAGGACAGAGGACATCCTAAGCACAACCCCCAAAACACAAACAGTAAGACTCATCTTGGTCTTATCAAATTAATTAAATATATATATATGTACATACATGTATATATACGTATGTGTGTGAATATATATATATAGTTTCTGAATAGCAACGACACCTCAAACAGCAAAATAACAAACTAGAAAAAGTAGGGGTGCCTGGGTGGCTAGTCGATACAGCATGTGACTCGATCTCAGGGTCATGAGTTCAAGCCCCACACTGGATACAGAGCTTACTTTAAAAAAAAAAAAAAAATATATATATATATATATATATATATATATTCATTTAAGAAAACTAGAAAAAAGTAAAATAGCAAAATTTTGATGTAACAAATGTATTTATTTCTTACAAATCAATAAGGAAAAAATGAGCATAACAGAAATATAAGACATGACAGAAATATGGGATTAGAAAAGGAAATAAAACTGACACCAATTTCATCAATAATCACAAAAAAAAAAAACAAAATAATTTTTCCCAAACTGGTAAAACATTAAAAATAACACCTAGTAACAGTGACAGTGGAGGAAAAAAGCACTCTTTCACAGACTACCGGTGTATATGTAAAATGGATAGAAATCACTCTCTAAAGAAGGATGGCAATACACACTGTGAGCCTTGAAAATACAAATATCCTCTACCATAGCAATTCCACTTCTAGGAATTCATTTGATTATTCAACACAGAGATACCTAAAGATGAGTGCCTGAGATGTTCCTCAAGGAACTGTCCTAAATATCCAATACATCAGCTTAGAAAATTGTTCTTTATTTTTTTTTAAGATTTTATTTATTTGAGAGAGAGAGGGAGAGCACGGAAGGAGTGAGAGAGGGAGAAGCAGACTCCTGCTGAGCAGAGAGCTCAACATGGGACTCAGTCCCAGGACCTGAGATCATGACCCGAGCCAATGGCAGATGCTTAACTGACTTAGCCACCCAGACGCCCCTAGAAATTGTTTTTTAAATGTTTAGGTAAAAAAATTAAAAAATAAATAAATAAATGTTTAGGTAATGGGAAATTTTATGTAGAGTATGCCACAAAATGCCCACAAATGTGAGAACATTTTGTTTTATAAAAGTGTAATTTGCATATAACATTTCTACCTAATTTTTCAGGATATCTATCATATCTTCACAAGATTTTAAGACCAAAGGCAGAAATGTCACACATCCAACAAGTAACTATAGATGAATACACTACTACATACCAACATGGTTCTAAACACTGGCACAGAATGGCGACTGCGACATGCCTTCTTATTGTGAAGTGACACAGACAATAATCAAGATATAACATGATGAACTGAAGGATTATAAATAAAACAGGACGGAGGAGAAGGGATAAGGGAGACATTTCTGATGGGGTGATCACAGAAAGCCAATCTCAGCTAGGCTGACCCTTTGCCCTGATTTCCTGAAACAGACCCAATTTACAGCTATTGTCCCAGTGCAGTTATTAATTATGCTCCATTTCCTTCTCAAAACTGTCCCAGTTAGATAACAAATTATATTCTAAGATGACTTTTGAGCCAAAGCTTGAAAGATGAGAAGAGACAAGAGCAATCCTTGGAGAGGAACCACAGTGGCCCTAAGGCAAAGCAAGGAGGCCTGAGAACAAGGGGGTGGGAGGGGTAGAGGCCAGAGAAGAGGCAGAGGGAAATGAGCCTGTGGTTTTGCTGGTACATGTCTTGAAACTAAAATATCTCCCTCTGTATTCTGAATATTAATCCCCTTTCTACCTATATGTTACAAATATTTTCATCCAGAATTCACGATTTCTTTCACATTTCTAAAGACCTTTTCTACTCCAAAGTAAAAAAATTTTCTCTACCTTCCCCTCTATACTCCTTTAAGGTGTGTGTATGTATGTATGTACGTGTGTGTGTGTGTGTACACACACACATATACCTAGTCCATAATCACCTAATTTTTTTTCCAAAAAATGGTAAGGTAGGGATCTAGTTGTATTTTCTTCACTAATTGATAGCTAATTATTCCAACAAAACCCTTACTGAACACATCTGTCTTTCCATGCTGATCTGAAATGCCATCCTTTTACAACCCAGCAATTTTGGTACACACACTAAGGAAACTCACACACTGTACCAAAGGTCTATACTGCAGCAGTGCAACCGGCCGCACACTCAAAACTACAGACCTACACTCCCCTCCTGTGCACCTACATGTGCTCCAGGGGGAGGGGAAAAGCCAACACCTGAGGTTCTTGGTGGGGTAGGCATTTGCTTTGTTTTTTGGAAATAGGTATTGTATGTATGATTTCAGAGTTTGTAAAAGTACCCACAGAAGGCAAAAAGGAAAATCTTCTCATCCTGGTCACCCTGGTCCCCCAGCTCCGTTGTCCTTCCAGAAGGCAACCATAGGTACTAGTTTCCAAAGTATCCTTTAGAAATATCACACACACACACACACACACACACACACACACACACACTTCCCTCCCTACATAAATGGCAGCACCGTAGATACATTCTGTTCTACAGTCTGCTTTAATCACTGAATGTTCATCTTTTCCAATATGGCAATCATTTTCATTAGGCTACAAAGAACTTCTTCATTCTTTCTATTGCTATAGAGTATTTCACAATGTGAGTGTTCAGAAATATTTCATAAATGTTTTCCACCATGATCTGGGGTGCCTGGCTGGCTCAGTCAGTGGAGCTTGTGACCCATTTGATCTCAGGATTCTAAGTTTGAGTCCCACACTGGATGTGGAGATTACTTAAAAACAAAATCTTAAGGAAAAGAAAAAAAAGAAATGCTTACATGATCTATCTCTGAGCTCTCCTCCCAACACAGACATCTTAAGTAAATAAAGCTATAAATGGAATGGAGAGGCAAAAGGAAAGATCTTAGCTCAAGATCATCCACATTTTTCCCAACAGTGGTCTACATGATGACACACCCATGTCATAGTGGTGTTGTTTGTGTCTGTGTTCTTCTGGTTTTCAGCAACGATGAATCCTGAGTTCCACACCTGTATACAGTGTCACTTAAATGGGATTTGTCCATGTTCCCCTTTTGTCAGGAATCCTTCATGATATCCTAGTTTTGTGATGTGATTTTAATGAAGTTCAACTTGAATTTCTCAAAAATAAAACAGAGTCAGGCACTATCAGCCCAACATAGCTGTCAAGAAAACATCAGCAAAATCAGAGATTAATCCTCGCTGGCACACAGATGGTTCAAAGTAGGCCCTACTCCAGGCCACAAGAGGGGCAGCCTGGAGACCACTATGTCTTCCCTCCTCAAAACTTACCCATAAGACACAAAGCAATAGTTGAGAGCAATAGTTGTTTAGGGTGGATTTTTTTTTAAGATTTTATTTATTTATTTGTCAGAGAGAGAGAGAGAGTGCACAAGCAGGTAGAGTGGCAGACAGAAGGACGGAGACGCAGAGAGAACAGCCGGCTCCCCGCTGAGCAAGGAGCCTGATGAGGGACTTGATCCCAGGACCCTCAGATCATGACCTGAGCCAACGGCAGCCACTTAACCGACTGAGCCACCCAGGCATCCCTTGTTTTTGTTTTTTAACCAGACTCTTTCCTTAAATATCTTACGTGGGCACCAAATGTATAAAACCCAATACTCCCATTCGATGAGAATGGGGATCTTCACAAGCTACCTCTTCAGTCCCCCCAACCAAGTCCTGCCTTCTGCCCTCACTCCAGTCAGGGCTCACCAAGATACCTCTTTTACAAGAATTCAGTTTAACGTTAAGGCTGAAGGGGAAAATGAGACCTTAAGTGGCAGTTTCAAATTTTAAGTTCAGTCCTTAGCACCAAAACTCATTGTTTGTTAGGTACATTCCTGACTCATGAATTTTTACGAAACCTAGTCAAAGTTTTATGCACAATCCCCTCATAGCATTAACTATACAACAATATTGTAGGATGAGAATATACTAAAACTAGATGCATTTTAAGTGAGAAGAGCACATTCCATCTGAAATTTTTTAAGGGTGGGGGAGGAGAGGGGGACAGTGAATCTTAAACAGGCTCCATGTTCAGCTCAGGACCTGATCACGGGGTGGGAGGGCCCTCAATTCCACGACCCAGAAATCATGACCTAAGCCAAAATCAAGAGTCATATGCTTAACCGACTGAGCCACCCAGGCACCCCACATTTCACCTGATTTTTATGAATAAACCCCAAACTAGTCTCGTTTGTTTTGTAAATAGACAATAAAACATAGTAAAATGAAACTGGTCTACTTAAATTCCTTTTTTAATCTTCCCCTATAAAAGTAAAAAAGACAGACATCAATTTACTCAAAAGGAAACTTCTCTCGCATCAACAAAATTTCAAATACAATCCCTCCTCACCCCAAAAATAAATGTCCAATTCCCTCTCACCAGGAACTCCTGGCTTTTGGCCTACAATCTTTGCATAACCAAAATGTACTTGGACAGGTTTTCAAGGTGGCCTAAGCTATCTTGGAAAAAATAGCTAAAAATATACTTCACTGTGGCGGGACTGCAAATGCCTCTTCAGATAAGCAAGAATGACTCCACCAAGGGTCACAACAGAGGAGAAGCCCATATTTTACCAAAGCAAAAAAAAAAAAAAAAAAAAAAACCCTACAAAATACACAATTTAATTTTCTTTTAAATGATCAAAGAATAAAACCTTTTGATACAAAAGTATGGGATAGGAGAATGGCTTCTGTGATACTGCAGGTGACAAAATATTAGTTATTAACCTGAGAAAAATCAGGTCACACTAATTTTCATAAAGCAGCCCAGCTCTAGTCCAAATCCAAAAGTATTTTAAGCAAGGAGAGGGAGGCTAAGGGCCACCCACTGGGATAGCCCAGCTACCTAAGACTCTCCAGATTGGCCATGACAGAAAGAAAGTGGACCTCCTGGGGTGCCTGGGTGGCTCTGTTAGTTAAACATCTGCCCTCTGCTCAGGTCATGATCCCAGGGTCCTGGGATGGAGCCCCATGTTGGGCTCCCGGTTCAACTGGGGAGCCCACTTCTCCCTCTCCCTTTGCCCCCCACCACCCCCTGCTCGTTCTCTTTCTCTCCCACTCTCTCTCTCAAATAAAATCTTTTTTTTTTTTTTAAAGATTTTATTTATTTATTAGAGAGAGACTGAGAGCGAGCACAGGCAGACAGAGTGGCAGGCAGAGGGAGAAGCAGGCTCCCTGCTAAGCAAGGAGCCGGATGTGGGACTCGATCCCAGGACGCTGGGATCATGACCTGAACCGAAGGCAGCTGCTTAACCAACTGAGCCACCCAGGCGTCCCTCAAATAAAATCTTTTTGAAAAAGAAAGCAGACCTCCTGAGCCCATCTCACAGGCCAGTCTTGAGCAGAAACCCTAGAAATCAAGTGGATTCTGTAATTTGTATAAGGTCGGAGAGGTGTTGGATTCAGGACTAAAATTTCTCCTGTAAAATAAACTAAGGCATTCGTCCTCAAACAAACAAAGGAGCTACTCTGGGAGAAGGCTATTAACAAAGTATTTATTTTACTTGTAGGCTCTTTTGAACACCGCACTTAGAAGACAGATGAATGAGAGCTAAAGAAAAAAAGGCCTTTCAGGTTCAACTATCTGACCCCAATCAAGTATGATATTAAAAGAAACATTAGTAAGGGCATAATTATTTGATTACTCTAATACAAACATTCAACAAATAACTCCTGAACTTGCGGGGGGGGGGGGGGCCTGCTTTCACCCTACATAAAGTGAGAAAAGAAACATTTCCCAAGACAGCAGTAGTAGACAACAACGCAACTGAGAACTCTGTGGTACAGCTGCACTATACTGTAGTGCAATTCTCTGAGCAACATTCACTCCAGCAACTCTAAGAAATGAATATACTGGGCGCCTGCATGGCTCAGTCGTTAAGCGGCTGCCTTCGGCTCAGGTCATGATCCCAGCGTCCTGGGATCGAGTCCCACATCGGGCTCCTAGCTCAGCAGGGAGCCTGCTTCTCCCTCTGCCTCTGCCTGCCTCTCTGTCTGCCTGTGCTTTCTCTCGCTCTCTCTCTCTCTCTCTGACAAATAAATAAAATCATAAAGTTACCATTTATTGAGTCTTTGTTATGTACTAGGCAGTATACTAAGAGCTTGGCCTGCAAGGAGCTCACCTAAAACACTAGTTCCATTATTATCCCTAATTATGGCTTTTGAGAGCCTGAGTATCGTCCCCAGGGTTGTTTGTTTGTTTGTTTGTTTGAAACTCAGAAACAGATCTCTCAAAGATCATATGGTGCTGTCTCCCCTTTGACCCACTAACAGAGACTGCTACAGGTTATGAAGCAAAATCAAACAAGGCTACTGAACAGACTATTTCTAATGCATACACCACAATAAGGTAGAAAAAAAGCAACTGACTTAAAATTTATTGAAATTCTATACAAAAAACAAAGCCATCAGACGCATGTGAGGGCGGGGACCAACTCTGTTTTGCTCACATGGCCTCCCCCGCACCTAAGGGCACTTGGCTCTCAGTAACACCCACTGCAATAGCAAGTCACTTTCTTCCTTCCATATACCCACAAGCCCCGCCACTTCTCCATCTCCACTACCCTCACCCGCACTTCTTGCTGCAACAACAAAAACAACAACAAAAACCCTAACTGGACTTCCCACGTTAATATTTCTCTCTGCTCAAAAAGCTGTATGATCTCTTTAAAACATCAATCAGAACACGTCACTCTTCTGCTTACGACTCTCCAGGGGGCCACCACACACTTTAAATAAAATCCCAACTTCTCACCGTGGCCCACAAGGCCCCACCTGATCTGGCCGGCCTCCGCTCCTGATTGCTCAGTAGGCCCCAGCAACATGAGTTTCCTTCCAGTCCCTTCATCCTGCGCCAGGACCCGACTAGCCTCAGGACTTTGTCCTTCTTTACTCTCTGCCTGGAATGCTCTTCCTGGCTCATTCAAGCGGCTGACTCCTTTTTTTTTTTTTTTTTAATCAAACAGCCTTTCAGTTCCAATGTCATCTCCTCCAAAAGGCCTTTCCCAACCACTTAGAAGGTGGGTTCCAATCAGTTATTCTCAACTACATAACCTTTTTTTTTTCTCCTTTATAAATTAATCTCAACCTGAAGTGGATTTGTTTGTTTTTTTTTTCATTATACTCTGTCCTCCCCCACTAGAATATAAACTGACTCTCTACCATATTGTTGAACAAAAGAAGTAAGAGGGGCACGTGGGTGGCTCAACTGGTTAAGCATCTGCCTTCACCTCAGGTCATGATCCCAGGGTCCTGGGACAGACCCCACATTAGGCTCCCTGCTCAATGGAGGGCCTATTTTTCCCTCTCCCTCTACTGCTCTGCCTGCTTGTGCGCGCGCGCGCTCTCTCTCTCTCTCTCTCTCTCTCTCTGTTAAATAAATAAATAAAATCTTTAAAAAGAAGGAGAAGAAGAAATGGATAGAGGTTATTTGAAAAGTTTGAAAACCTACTGAAGAACGTAAAAAAGTCTATTTAAATAAAAGAAGAGGAAGTACATAAAGTCAATCTTCCAAAATTAACCTATAAATTTCTGGTATTTCTAGTCAATATGCAGCATTCCCCATAAAAATCCCAGCAAGATGTCTTATTGAGCTTCACAGAGTAATTCGAAAGTTCATCTGGGAGAATACACGGACCAGAATGATCAAAGTTTAGGGGAAAAAAACAGAGTAATGAAGAAGGGACCTAACAGCTTTAAAATTATAAATCTGGGGCACCTGGGTGGCGTAGTCAGTCAGTTAAGCATCCAAGTCTTGATTCCACCTCAGATCATTGTGAGATCAAGCCCCACGATAGGCTCCATGTTCAGCGGGAAGTCAATATGCTCCTCAATCAGCAGCAACTCGGCTTGAGGTTTTCTCTCCCTCTTCCTCTGCCCACCCCCCACTTCCCAAATGCACCCTCCACACTCTCTTACTGAAATAAATAACTTTTTAAAAAGTAAGTAAATAGGGGCTCCTGGGTGGCTCAGTGGGTTAGAGCCTCTGCCTTCAGCTCAGGTCATGATCTCAGGGTCCTTGGATAGAGTCCTGCATCGGGTTTTCTGCTCAGCGGGAAGCCTGCTTCCCGGCTCTCTGTTTCTGCCTGCCTCTCTGCCTGCCTCTCTGCCTACTTGTGATCTCTGTCTGTCAAATAAAATAAATAAATAAATCCCTTTTTTTGAATAAATAAATAAATAAAAAGCAAATAAATACCAGTTTCTTGAGTTTCATTTCAGAAATATCCTATAACATACAAGTAAATATGTATACATTATTTTTCCTCTTTAAAACAATCAGTAGCATACTGTGCAATAATATTCCTCACGTTACTTTTTTAGTTTAATAGATGGGTGAATATTTTAAATTTTAGCGTAAGGATGTCTTTCTAAGTAGAGCATGAAACCCAGAAGCCATATATGGACTACTAATGAAGACAGCTAACATTTATTATTTACTTACTATGTGTCAGCCTCTGTGCTAAATGTTACTTTACATTATCTCCAATCTAAAAATAAACAAACTAGGAGCTCCTGGGTGGCTCAGTCAGTTAAGTGTCTGCCTTCCGCCCAGGTCATGATCCCAGGGTCCTGGGATTGAGTTCCACATGGGGCTCTTTGCTCAGTGAGGAGCCTGCTTCTCCCTCTGCCTGCCGCTCCCCCTGCTTGTGCTCTGACAAAAAAAAAATCTTTAAAAAATAATAATAATTTTAAAAATAAGGAAACTAAGGCTTAGAGAGTTTAGGTAATATGCCCAAGGTCACACAGCACAGAGCAGGGCTGGGTATATCTGACTACATAATAACACAAAAGGGAGGGGCACCTGGTTGGCTCAGTCTGTTGAGTGTCCCAGCTCTTGATTTTGGCTCAAGCATGGAGCCTGCTTCAGGTTCTCTGTCCCTCTGCCCCTCCCCCTGCCTCTCTGTCTCTTTCCCTCTCTCTCAAAACAAACACACAAAAGAATGGGGGGGGGGGGCAGGGGAGACTGTGCACATGTCTGAAAACAGTGAATACCTTAATATATAAAGAGCTCTTCAGATCAATCTGAAAGAGACCAAACTCTCCATCAAAGAATAACCAAAAGCAGGCAATTTATTAAAGAAATACAATTCCCCTCACAAAAAAAATTCCAATCTCAGTAGTAATTGACTAAAAAGCCAATTATAGTCACTCCCCCCCAACACACTTTTTAAATTTTCAAAATGTTTTCATTTGTAACATCCACAACTGGCCAGGGTTTGGGGCACACCCATACACTTGCATCAGTATCTTTCCAAACCTATACTATGGAGGAAACAGCAATTCTAATTCTACAAAGCTGCTTGCACCAGTACACAAAATAAATACACACAAATAATTCACCTCAGCTTTGTTTTTCTGAAAACAAAACAAAACAACACTAGTAGCCATAAAGATATTAAACAAATCATGGTATTTTCATAAACAATACTATGTGGCCATTAATGACAGAAGTAGCTCTAAATATTCCAACACTTAACAGTAGTACATGAAAGAACAATATATTATGATCCTGTAACACAGGAAATTACACACACCAAAAAAAAAAAAATCTGAAAGAATATGCAACACTTAAAAGATTGTATCTAGGAAGTGGTACTTTCAACTTCTTTATATACTTCTGTATCATACTTCTGTAAAACAACATATTACTTATAATAGATGAAACACAGAGATTCTAAAATAACACAACCTCCTTCACTCATTAAAACTGTTGTGTGTGAATATACAGCAACTTCTCCTGCCGCCCTTCCCCTCCTGCTCCCCTCCTGCTCCGTTTCGTTCCCTCCTTCCCTCTCCCTCCCTCTTCCCCCAACACATACACACCCACACACACAGAGTTAATGGACTATATACTCCCTACATCTGGTATATTTACACTGTGTATATTTTAGGCTGTAACTCCTAGAAAGCATAAGTTTTGGTTTCATTCCAAATACTTAAAAGTTATTGTAATTCAAAACTGAATTAAAAGGACCTAATCAAAAGTAATATAGTTCAAAGACATGATGATTACAATTTAAAACAAATATTTCCAAGTTATACAAATCTGTATGCTACTGCCAAAAGAAATGAACTGCCTAAAACAAATACTCTGACTTTGAACGGTCCATGACAACAAAAATGTCAAGTAGAGTCTGTCAGTTAAATAAAAGTACAGGGGAAGAGGCAAACTGTAAAAACTAAGTGTCAAATTTCCCTAGAAAAATGTAATGTCAACTAATTCTGGTTTGATATCAGGCTATCCATATATAACCAAACAAAAGCAAAAATGAAAACAAAACATCCAGCCCAAATTTTTATTCCTCAAGTAGACAGTGGGTGGGGTAAATCAAAATAACTTGGTCATCTTGACTTTTCCTCTGCTCTTGACTAATCTACTTAAAGATTTAATTTTTAAAAAGATTTTATTTATTTACTTGACAGAGATCACAAGTAGGCAGAGAGGCAGGCAGAGAAAGGAGGAAGCAGGCTCCCCGCTGAGCAGAGAGCCCGATGTGGGGCTGGATCCCAGGACCCTGGGATCATGACCTGAGCTGAAGGCAGAGGATTTAACCCAATGAGTGCCCCAAAGATTTATTTTTTTTTTTAAGATTTTATTTATTTATTTGTTAGAGAGAGAGAGAATGAGCACAGGCAGACAGAGTGGCAGGCAGAGGCAGAGGGAGAAGCAGGCTCCCCGCCAAGCAAGGAGCCCGATGTGGGTGGGACTCGATCCCAGGACGCTGGGATCATGACCTGAGCCGAAGGCAGCCGCTTAACCAACTGAGCCACCCAGGCGTCCCCAAAGATTTAATTTTTGATATAAAACTAATCAGCACTATTCTTTCAAAGGGAACCCTCAAAGGTATTCTTCAATAAGGCTACTTCCTAATTCACAATTTTTTCCAACCACTGAAATTACTCCAAAATTCCCTGTGTGTGTAAACATATGCTTGTTCTAACATTATCTGGAAATACAGTCGGATGAATCAATCCCATCCTTTCTTTCTCCCCAAAATCCCAGTAAACTGACAAAAATATTTCTTAAATGATCTGATAATTCTCAAATTATACTTTTTTTTGCTCTCTCTGATAATAGTAAATTTCTATCTGTTTTTAAGTTTACATAAACTGGGAAGCCTGGGTGGCTCAGTTGGTTAAGTGGCTGCCTTGGGCTCACGTCATGATTCCAGGATAGAGTCTAGAATCAGGGAGCCTGCCTCTCCTTCTCTGCCTGCTGTAAATTTTTTTAAAAACTTTAAATTTACATACACTATTCACCAAGTTCCCACACATGTAACAGTCAGCTTCTTCAACAATCTAGCAGCTAGGTTTTCTATGCATTTAACAAATTTCTATTACACACTTCCTGGGTACAGTGTTATTCTGCAAGCTGGGCTAGACATGAGATACAGACATGCCCACAATGGGCTTATGGTCTAGCAGGGACTAAATGGGCATGTATCTAAATAACTACAATATTATAATAGAGGCACAAGTAAAGCACTAAGAACTTCCAAAACGAGAAATACACATCTTTGGAGAAGAGGGAGTAGGAGGGAGACTTCCTGGCTAAAGTAATATGTGATTAAACCCTCAAAAAATAGGCAGAATTTAGATGTGGTAGATTTCAGAAATAAAGCACATTAGGCTAAACAGGCATATTATCTAACAGCCCGAATGGAATATATATGACATGCTTCAGTACCCGTGTGAGGAGATCAGTTGAAAAAGAATACGCTTCTTTAAATTTTACAGCGTAAGTACCTATAGAAAACTAATACTACACGTGCTCTTTTCAACACAGCATTAAGAATACACTTCAAGGGGGTGCCTGGGTGGCTCAGTGGGTTAAAGCTTCTGCCTTCAGCTCAGGTCATGATCCCAGGATCCTGGGATCGAGCCCCACATCGGGCTCTCTGCTCGGCAGGGAGCCTGTTTCCTCCTCTCTCTCTCTGACTGCCTCTCTGCCTACTTGTAATCTCTGTCTGTCAAATAAATAAATAAAATCTTTAAAAAAAAAAAAAAAAA